>JAANYP010001244.1:576974-825461 GCA_020465985.1 Centrapalus pauciflorus | reverse complement strand
ACCCTTCAGGGAGAATGTCCAGAAATTTAATTCACATGGGTGAGACTGTTCCTTATTTATCCCACACTTTTGTGAGTCATTCACTAAAGCTAAACCGGGTGTAGGTTTCCAGTGAGAGCCTCCGTTGGTTTTTAGCAAAGAAAAGTTATACTGTCTAACAAGATTGTTGATCCGGTTGTCCAGTGGATTGTGGGTCCATCAAGACCGGTACACAAAGTATCCCACATTTCTTTGCTGTCTTCATTGTTCCTCACCTGTTTTGTTGAACACATCATCAGGAAGAGAAATGAACAAAAATGGTTTCTGGCCTGTTGCATCGCAAGCCACTAGTCTATGTGTCTTCATCAGACCCATTGACCTTTAGCTTTCTCAAAGGTCCTATTTCAGAGCAGCTCCTTCAACCGCTGGAGTTATGGTAGTAACAGAGTGGCACATAGGACCCGCTCCATCACTAGCTCGGGTAAAAAGTTTGTACATCCAAGATTCGCTAATAGAGCATCATTCTGCACTTCCAACCAGAGAAGTTTTGATAGATTAAATTTTGGAGGCTTTTGCCCATGAGAGCCATTATCATAGTAAGAAAATTTTGGCAGCACTGTTGTCCCTGGAAACTTGGAGAATGAAGATCTAGAATGACACGCACTCTAAACTGCATCCTCAGACCAGTTGTAGGTCCCGAAAGGTTTTCCCAAAGTATATAGCTTTAAGCTGTAGAGGGGGGGTGAATCAGCTTTGTAAAAAACTAACACACTATTTGCTCATGTGTTGTATGTATTATATCAACATTTGTTAATTACAAAACAAGCTTGAAATGCGGAATAGTTCAAGCGGAGATGACAATACAACAGTCGTGTTCACTAGTCGTAAGACAAACTCCAACTAGTATATCATGAAACACTCACTAAGAAGCAGCTCCACTGTGTTTTACAAGACTTTAGGGGAACCAGCGTAGTGTAAAAACAGCTTTAGACAACACCATCTGGATTTACACAGAAGGCTGCTGCATGGAAAATCACACTTGCAATGCACTCGTTGGTTTAAGCATTTAGCTTTCGGTACACACTTCTTTACTGTCCTTAGAAGCTTCCTTTTATACTCACTCAGAGATCTAGAAGAAAAGCATCTTCATTGGACGGAATGAAAAAGGAGAAGTCTTGTTGAAAAGACAACATAACCTTTTCTGCACTTTTCTGAAAAGCAGACTTGTCTTCTTGTGTGCAGAACTTTTGTCTTTTCACTTTGTCTACTATTGCATTGCCTTTAACTAAATAAGGAATGTCAACTTTGCGTCTTTCTTCCTTGTAAAGGCCTATTTTGATATAAGAAAAAGGTCTGTCACCCTTTTTCAAATAACCTTTTGTCTTCATGTTACAGAACAGCTTGGCAGGCTGAGCAGTTCTGTTTTCCACTTTGTCTTCGACTTTGTAAACTGATCTTGTAGTCAAAAACAAGACATGATGACTTGGAAACATATTCCATAAAGTGTTTAGCCTGTTCACAAAGAACAGGTTCTGTTCACAAAGAACAGAACACTTTAAATGTGCCCAAGCTGCTCACCAGTGTTAAGCAGCGTAGACAGTTTATGTCCAGCCTGTTCAGCAGACAGAACAGCTTGGACAAACTGTCTTAGTTGCAACACATGCAACACATAGAACAGCTTTAGACTAATATTGCAAATCATCTTTAGGCTTTAATAAGGCATATAACAGGCCTTAAATGTAACCTTCAAATGCATCAACAGGTTTGATTATAAATTTCCCCCTCAGATGTAGAACACGTTTGACTAAGGCCTTTTTGTGCCTAACAGATACCTTTCTTGAGTTTACTGTCAAACTCGAGGCCTTGCCAAATTCAAATGTAACTTGGAATTTTGCATAGACTCGAATTTAATCTGAATAGTTTTGAAAATTTCGAAAATCTTTGAAATAAATTCAACTTTTTCAACTTTTGCACCTTTTTCAACCTTTTCGTGTAACGGAATAAACCATGCCAAATCTTTTACCCTAAGCACAAGATTTTCACGCAATGTTTATTTTATTCAACTAGGAACGCACCCTCAGTAAATTTTGACCTTTTTCCTAAGTAAAATTTAAAATTAAAATAAAATAAATTAAAATTAAAATAAAATAAATTAAAGTTAAAACTGTGAACAAAAACAAAAATTAAACTTAGACTAAACTACATTATTAAAAATTTACAACCTATACTAAAAACTTAACAGAAAATTTTTGACGAGCATAATCAAAGAAATGTTCAATCAGATAGCGGTGTCAAATACGCACTTTCAGTACTTAAACTTTCACCCTTAGGAATTTTTTATTCCTTTGATTGTTTGGCGTGACATACATTTCTAGCCGATTGTTGGTATTATTTTCCCTTTAAACATGTTACATTTTGGAATATCCCTTGGCCTTTTTATTTATCATGAAATTATCTTACGTGACTCAGACATAGACATACTTTTATGATCAAGGCATACACACAATGATTTTAACTTTTTGGTACTTGCAAACTTTCTTTAAAAGGCAAACATGGGACACAGGTCTGTATTTACATACAACAAAGTGTCTTAGTTTGTCTTAAGGTTTATTTTTAAAGCTAGCAAGACAGCGGTGACAGGTCTGTACCGACGTACAACAAAGCGACATATCTTGCTAACTCGAATCAAAACAGAGGCAACAGGTCTGTACTTATGTACAACAGAGTTACTTGTTTTGACTCTCAACTCAGTATATGATTTTTTTCTGCTCTTTCCATTTTTAGATGTATCTGATGTTGCTATACATTCCAAGAAAGTTTGCATAAAAATTAAGACCGATTGGTCATACATCTAAGTTAGTGACACGTTTGACTTTTTCTTGAGTATTTTTTTAGCCTTGAGACTCCCTATATGTGTTATGCCTACCAACATATCTAACTAGATAACGTATAACACTTAGAATCTTAGGTGCATTATGTGTGAAAGCTAAACACTTAGAGTCTGTAAAGACTGTGCTAATTTTCGTCACTTTGAACCTATGCATCTATGATTTTAACTCTTTTTCGATATTCTCTTTTTTTTTTGAATTTTTTATGGTTTTCTCTCTTTTTTCTTTTTATTTTTCATAAGAAATAGCAAGAAAATACAATAACCAACTAACTTACTAAAAATAGAAACTATCCTAAGTTACTAAACTTACTATAAAAAGAAAGAAAGACTTCTGCTATAAAAGGAAATAAAATTCTACTAAGGTCAATTCACTCTGGGTTACGCATTCCATTTAGTTGAATCAAATACTCAAACCGTGACTTATCAAAAGCTTTGGTAAATAAATCAGCATTATTATCATCCGTTGCCACTTTTACCAGCTTGATTAAGTTCTTTTCAGCACAATCACGTATAAAATGATGTCTTATGTCTATGTGCTTGGTTTTACTGTGTTTAACTGGATTATTAGTTATAGCAATTGTAGACTGGTTATCTATCCTAATAGGAGTATGAGTATAAGTCAAACCGTAATCCCGCAATTGTTGTTGTATCCACAGAACCTGTGAACAGTAACTACCAGCAGCAACGTATTCGGCCTCGCACGTTGACACGGCTACCGAAGTCTGTTTCTTGCATTGCCAGGAAACGAGTCTCCCTCCTAGGAACTGACAACCTCCAGTTGTTGATTTGCGCGTCAAGCTGCATCCTCCGTAGTCTGGATCCGTGAACGCCTCCAATTCCAGATCGCCCTCTGCGTGATACCAAAGTCCCAGCTTCGGTTTCGACTTGAGGTATCATAGAATCCGCTTCACAGCTTTCATGTGCATCTCTTTCGGATTAGCTTGAAACCTAGCACAAATATAAACAGCAAACATAATATCAGGTCTTGAAGCAGTTAAATACATAAGTGACCCAATCATGGCCCGATATAACGTCGGATCCACATCGGTATCACTTTCAGTACCCGGTCCGAGATTGTGATTCACTTGAATCGGCGTGCTGAAATGAGCTGTCACGTTTGTCCCTTCCATCCCGAAGCGCTCTAATATGTCGTAGACATACTTCGTCTGATGGATAAACATCCCCTCCTTCTTTTGGTCAACTTGCAAACCCAAAAAGATATTCAACTCACCCATTGCACTCATCTGGAATTTTGACTTCATCACCTTCTCAAAATCCTTGCACATTTGCTCGTCTGATGATCCAAAGATGATATCATCGACGTACACTTGTACCAAGATGAAGTGTTCTCCCTTTCGCTTTACGAACAGCGTACGGTCTATCCTTCCTCTTTCAAACCCATTTTCTTACAGATGGTTGGACAGAGTCTCGTACCACGCCCTTGGTGCTTGATGCAATCCATACAGAGCCTTATCTAATCGATATACTCTGTCTGGATATTTTGGATCTGTAAACCCGGGCGGCTGTTCCACATAGACCAGTTCCTTCACTTTCCCATAGAGGAAATCACTCTTAATGTCTAGCTAATAAACCTTAAAGCCCTTGAAGGAAGCAAAAGCCAGAAACAAACGAATTGCTTCCAACCTTGCTACTGGTGCGAACACCTCATTGTAATCGATTCCCTCCTCTTGGTTGAAACCCTTTACGACTAACCTAGCCTTGTTGCGAGTGACTATACCCCGATCGTCTCTTGTGCACTTAAAAACCCATTTGGTTCCTATTGCTATTTCCCCTCGAGGTAATGTAACTAACTCCCACACTTCTAGTTTCCTAAATTGAGAGAGTTCTTCCTGCATCGCTTCAACCCAAGAGTTATCTTTTAGTGCCATTTTCACGTTTTTCGGCTCTACTTGCGAGATGAAACACGAATAGAGGCAGGTATGAAATGCCTCGGAGTCATTTATCATTGAAAACAACACAGTGTTGTTATTTAAACTACTCGTAGTCCTCACACCGTCATTAGGATTTCCTATGATGCTTTCTATGGGATGGTTTTTGTTGATCCTAGATGTCTCTATCTCGTCAACTCTCAGATTGTCTCCTAAATTTGATCCTATTTTACCTAACGGGGGAACGACCTCAGATTCCACATTTTCTTCCTCGTGGACAGTTTCCTCAGAGTTGGAAGTTGTTGTCTGAGTCTGATTCTCATTTGTAGGTGCTTCTGAATCAGTGACTTCTAGAGATCCATCTTCAGTTGAAGTAGGCTCAGATGCAGATTGAAATGTGGTCCTCGGAAAGCTATGACCTTCGTCATTCAGATTCAACGTCGCCATGTCCTTTTCGATGGTACCTGCATTTTCATCCAAAGGAATGTTAAATGACTCAAACAGTTTGTCATAGTCAAATATCCAATACGGACCTGTTTGGGGTTCATGTGTATAACTTTTGACTTCAATGTTATACACAATCTCTACTGTACCATTAGTTTTGTTAACAACCCGTTTGTTTGGTGAGTTCGGCACATAACCTAGGAAGTATCCTTCGTCAGCCTTTTCACCAAACTTAGGTTAATGTTTTGTTCGCAATAAAGTACATGGTACCCCAAAAGGTTCGAAGCCAGTTAAATTAGGTGGCCGTTTATTCAAAATTTCATAACAGGTTTTGTTCAAAGATTTGACAGTAAGGACGCGGTTTAAAATGTGGCATGCGGTATTCAATACCTCCCCCCAAAACATGGTAGGAAGCTTTGAATCCGAAAGCATGGTCCTTGCTGCCTCAAACAATGTCCTGTTCTTTCGTTCGGCCCCCCCCATTTTGTTGTGGCTCATAGGGTGCACTAAATTGATGCACTATGCCCTTTGATAGGCAATATATACCAATTACAGTGTTTTTAAACTCAGTTCCGTTATCACTACGAAGCCGTTTAACCCGGTTCCATATGAATTCTCCACTTGGTCTAAGAAGCCGATTAGCTTGGAAGCCGTCTCGTCCTTTGTACCTAGAAAGAATAACCAAGAAAATCGTGAGTAATCGTCAGTGATAAGTAAACAATACCAACTACCACCTATACTCCTTTTGTTGATTGGTCCGAATAGGTCCATATGCAACAAATCGAATGTGGTATAGATGGAGTTCTAAGTCTTGGACTTGGGTGCCTTCTTATGTTGTTTGCCCTTCTTGCATGGTAGACACTTATCCTCGAACTGAAAACTCTTCATAGGCACACCTTGCACCAATCCATTTTTCGTTATATAGTTCATTTTCCTCAGGTGCAAATGTGCCATACGTCTGTGCCATAAAACCGACTCAGTCTCCGAAGCTTTAGATAACAGACAGATTGGACCCATCGAAGTTTCCGGCTTGTTCATATCGAGCATGTACAAGTCATTCTTCCTTGGTGCCCTCATCAGAATCCACTCTTCAGGTATCTTGAAACCCGGTTTTAGCACCAACGCCTCAGTATCAGTGAACAGCACTGAATTCTTCTTATCACAGATTTGAGATACACTAATGAGATTGTGAACCAGTTTATCAACGTGCTAAACTTGATCCAACTTGATCGTCCCATTAGTGACCACTCCAGTACCCGTGATGTTTCCTCCCTTATTGCCCGCGAATGATACAAATCCCCGATTCCCTCCCTTGAAGTCTGTAAGTAGACTTCTTTCCCCTGTCATGTGCCTGGAGCATCCACTATCGATGAACCATTTGTTGTTTAGACATGTGGTTATCTCCTGCACATGAAAGAAAATAGGTTAGTTATCACCGGGAACCCAAGCCATAACTGACTTGGTTATACCATTCTCGTCCACATACTTAAACTCTTTCAAATACCCATCTCTCCTTTCAGGTGACTTGGGTCTTTGAACTGGAGTTTGTTGTGGTGCCGAGTGATTTAAATTCACTCTTTGCCTTTGTGTAGGCATTTGCTGTTGAGCTCTTGAATAATTACGATTGTAATTCATTTCAGACTGATATCCCTGAGCTCTTCCCGGTGTGTGATGTCTAACAGGAGTGTGTGACCTAACCGGAGTGTAAGCTCTGCTAGGTGTTGTGCTCCTATATTGTTGTTGTGGTCCAGACCTAGATTGATTAATGACTTGATTTGGTGAATTAGTCCTAATCACTTCTTTTGGTCCACCTTTCACCGGTACTTGTTTCAAAGCCGTTTTTGGTGTAGCTTGCACAGTTTTCTCGGTACTCTGAGAACTACTAGTGCTCGCAACACTTGTAGAAGGCTTAACTTGTTCTGGCTTCCCTGTCTTAGGTGTATTTTCTACTTTCCTATGCGGACAGTTAGAAGCAACGTGCCCCCTTTCGTGACATCTAAAGCAAGACATTTTGTCAATAGACTTTTTGTGTGTGCCCTTTGACTTAGGTGTCTCACTAGTGTCTGGTTCTTTTGGTGCTTCTATAGTGATTGGTTCACCATCCTGATCATTAAAATCAATTTTCTGTTTTCCTACAGGTGTATCACTAGATGAAGGCACAAATTTAACTTTCTTAATCTTGACATTAGTATCAGTCACCTTAGGTGTATTTTCCTTTACAGGTTCAGACACTGGTTCTTGTATTTCCTCTAAGTCTACTGATTTCTCAGTTTTCTCCTGAGGTTGAGGCACATAGTTGTCATTAAAAGGCAGAGGACTCTCATGATATCCTAGACCTACAGGCTTTTTAGATTGACTTTGAGCATCTAAAATTTTCCCTCGGTTAAGACTTGAGTTCCTATACTTTTCAAGTTTACTATTTGCCTCAGCTACCTTCACCTTAGACTCAGCCAGCTCTTTGTTTTTCGTTTTCAGCTCCTTGGTTAATGCCTCAACATGTTCATACATGAGCTCTAACCTAACACACTGTTCGCTCTGTTTGTCCTTTAGAACTATAACATCTTGGGCATCAGCCTTAAGCTTATCCCTAAGATGTTGCTTTATATCTATCAGGCTAGCATTATCTGATTTTAAAGATTCATTTTGAGCAGATATATTTTGATGTGATTCTAGTACTAAATTTAACCTATCGTTAGAAGTAGCACATAAAACACACAGTTCGTGGAAAAGAGAGAAATTCAGACTTACCTTTGTATAATCTGATTCTACGTTGGCCATCTGAGCGGCAAACTCCAGAATCGTCTGATCATCCGACTTCTCCACCCACATCGGACTGCGTTCTTTTTGACTGTTGTCCCCTGTGTTCTGCTCTGCTCTTCACATCCACTCTCAGTCACATCAGCCATAAAGGCTCTAGCGTTCGTTTCTGGATGTGTAATCCAGTCATAGGTACTGTCTAGCTGTCTGTCTGATGTGACGTTAGATAACAGACCAGCTATGTTTGCTTGACTGGTTGAAGTACTCGGAAGATATCGCTGTTGTGATTGGTTCTGATACTGTCCATCATTCTGATTCTATCCTTGGTAATTCTCTACCTTCGGTGTCTGAAACTCTCTAGCGAAGTGTCCTAACCCTTGACAGTTGTAGCATTTTACCTTGGACTTATCGAAGCCAATCTTGTTGTTACTCATATTCAGATTTCTTCCCGTCCGTGTGATTAATCTCTTAACCCGTTGAGTTACCATGGCCAGTTGCCATTAGAGATCCATCTCTTCAAGGACATCAGGGTCTACCTGATCGTAATCTTCATCCCAGAGTGCAGGATCGTTGATTTTACCCTGAACGCAATTTCCGTATGCGGCCACGAATGAAGCCAATAGATTTAGATGGTCTTTAGCCGATTTAGCGCTCATAGGCATCTTAGAATAACCCTGAGATGTAGATGCCGGTGTAGCATGATGTTTCTGTTCTTCTGGTCTGCTAAACCCTAAGAAAGCCCTACTCTATGCGTCCGCTGGCTCAGCTGGTGACGATGTTTCTCCCGAGAAGAAGGTTGTGGCTGTCTTCATTTCGGCTGCCACTGAAGGTTTTGATTTTCCAAAATACATTGCTGGATTTTGAACTTGTTCATAATCCGTTTCTGCCTTCAGTAATTCAAAATGATACGCCCTTAGCGTTCCCACCACATTCTCTAAGGTTATAGTATAGTATTTATCCTCATCATGTTTAATCAAGGCCACGTACATCGCCCATTTGGCCGGTAAAGCATCCAGAAGCTTATTATTCTTTTCTGTGTCACTATACTCAATATCATGACTGTCTAACTCATTCAGCAGATGATAGAAACTCGTGATAGTGTCCTCCAGCTTTTCATCCTTCAATGCCTTGAAGATAGCGAACTGCTGCTTGAGCATCTCCATACGTTTCCTTCTAACCCTCGGGTTACCCTCATACCTTTTTTCCAATGCCTCCCACAGCTCTTTTGCTGTCTTCTGATTTCGGAAAGTGTGTAGTATGTCCTGAGGTAACGGCATTCTGATGATAGCGTAAGCACGATTCTCTGCTTCAAATAACTTTTTTTCATCATCCTTCATTTTAGAATAAGGAACAACCTTTTGTCGTCCCTCGATCTCAGCTGTCGGTGGAATGTATCCCTCGTTGATACATATCCACATGCACATATCGTTAAAGCGCGCGAAGTCGGCAAACCGATCCTTCCACCAGTAATAATCTTCAAGTTTCATCAATTTTGGCAGAGTATTTGCTTTTCCAACCTCGTGATCCATCTCCTGAAACCGTTGTAGACTTGTCATTGTTTCAAAGATAATTGAATTTTAACTTAATTAATTTAATTCGAAATTAATTTAAATTGGTTTTTTTCGAATTTAGGTAAATTCGAATCTAATTAAATTTAAACCTATCTGGAATTAAATTCGAGTTAAGTTCTTTGATCCAATTAAATTCGAAATTAATGACAAATTCGAAGGTCTCTAAAGTCGAATGTCCAGGTAAAGTCGAAGACTACTCAAACTCGAAACCCAGATAAACTCGAATCCCCCCTATTCGACTTTAGTGCAAAGTCGAAGCCTAAAGTAAATTCGAAATGTCCAAACTCGAAACCACTTTTTAGGAAACTCGAAAGGAGCGTATTTTGGTCATACTCGAAAATGAGCAAAACCCTAATTTCTCCTTAACAAAGTCGAGCGCCGCAAATTCGAGTTTTTCACGTTTTTCACGTTTTTCACGTTTTTCACGTTTTTCAGATTAAATCAATATTTTTACAAGTAAAAATATTGATTTTGATCAAAAATGTGAACTACAACAAAGTATTTCCCGGATTCCAATTTGATAAGCTCGAAAAATCCAAAAACAAGTGAGATTAACCGTCCAAAAGCGTCAAGAAACCTAGGATGTATCTTTATGAACACGAAGAACACGAAGAACACCCCTTCGGCTCTGATACCACTTGTAAGGTCTTGTAGATACAGATTGTTAGGCACAAAAAGGCCTCAGTCAAACCTGTTCTGCATCTGAGGGGGAGATTATTAATCAAATATGTTGATGCTTTTGAAGGTTGAATTTAAGGCCTGTTATATGCCTTATTGAAACCTGAAAAAGATTTGCAATATCAGTCTAAAGCTGTTCTATGTGTTGCATGTGTTGCAACAAAGGCAATTTTGCTCAAGCTGTTCAGTCTGCTGAACAGGCTGAACATAAACTGTCTACGCTGCTCTACACTGATGAGCAGCTTGGGCAGTTTACAAGTGTTCTGTTCTTTGTGAACAGAACCTGTTCTTTGTGAACAGGCTAAACACTTTATGGAATGTGTTTCCAAGTCCTCATGTATTGTTTTTGGCTACAAGATCAGTTTACAAAGTCGAAGACAAAGTGGATATCAGAACTGCTCAGCCTGCCCAAGTTGTTCTGTTACATGAAGACAAAAGGTTATTTGAAAAAGGGTGACAGACCTTTTTCTTATATCAAAATAGGCCTTTACAAGGAAGAAAGACGCAAAGTTGACATTCCTTATTTAGTTAAAGGCAATGCAACAGTAGACAAAGTGAAAAGACAAAAGTTCTGGACACAAGAAGACAAGTCTGCTTTTCAGAAAGTGCAGAAAAGGTTATGTTGTCTTTTCAACAACACTTCTCCTTTTTCATTCCATCCAATGAAGAAGCTTCACTTAGATCCTCTGAATGGGTATAAAAAGAAACTTCCAAGGATTGATCGATTAAGCCAAAAAAGCTAAGTGCTGAAAACAAGAGTGAACGTGCATTCAAAGTGTGTCTTTAATGCATGCAAAGTCTGCTTGAATAAAACAGTACTCAGTGTCTAAGCTGTTCTTATTCATGCTGTTCCTCAGAGTCTTGTAAACACAGTGAGTGATTCTTAGTGAGTGTATTCTTTGTAATTAGTTTAAGTCAGTCTTAGACTAGTTAGATATACTGTTGTATCTGTCATCTCAGCTTGAACCTTTCTGCATTCAAGCTTGTTTGTAATTAACATTTGTTAATTATACATACAAACATTGAGAAAATTGTGTGTAGTTTTTGAAGTGCTGTATTCACCCACGCTCTACAGCTTAAAGCTATATACTCTGGGAACCACTCGGGACCTACAACTGGTATCAGAGCAGTTTAGAGTGTGTGTCATTCTAGATCTCTCATTCTCCCAAGTTTCCATGGACAACAGTGCTGCAGGTTCCTCATACTATGACAATGGCTCTATGGGCAAACCTCCAAAATTCAATCATCAAAACTTCTCTGGCTAGAAGTGCAGAATGATGCTCTATCTACAGAATCTGGATGTACAACTACCAGAGATATTGATGGAGGGCCCCTATGTGCCAACCTCTGTTACTACCATAACTCCAGCGGTTGAAGGAGCTGCTCCTGAAATCAGGACCTTTGAGAAAGCTAAAGCTCAATGGTCTGATGAAGACAAGAGATTGGTAGCTCTGGATGCGAAGGCCAGGAATAACCTGGTTATTTCTCTCCCTGATGATGTGTTCAAGCAGATTGAGAAAATGAAGACAGCAAAGGAGATGTGGGATACTTTGTGTACCGTCTATGATGGACGCACAATCACACTTGACAACAGGATTAACAATCTTGTTAGACAGTATGAACTCTTCTTTGCAAAACCAAAGGAGACTCTCACTGAAACCTACACCAGGTTCACTGCTCTTGTAAATGATCTCAAAGTTGTTGGGATCACCAAGGACAACCTGACTTTGGTAAACAAATTCTTAGTTGTTCTGCCTGAAGAATGGAATTATTTTTCTATAATTTTAAGGAATTCAGGTACCATCAAAAGTATGGATCTTGTTAACTTATTTGGATCCTTACTAAATGATGAGCAATCAAGGCAACAAAAGAGAAATGCCTTAGAAATATCCAAGAAAGGTGCAGCCTTTGTGGCTAGTGTGAGACAACCTGTAAATCAAGTGAGTGATGTGTTCATTCAACCTGATCAACAGGCTGATGATAAGGAGGAAATATCTGATGAGGAAGACAATGCAGATATTGCTGAACTGGATGATGAGAAGATGATAGCCATGCTTGTCAAAAGGTTCAACAGGAAAAGGTTTGGAAGAAACATGCTACAGGGAAGCTCAAATACTGTCAAGAAGAAAGCATTTGACAAAACCAAAGCTGAGTGCTTCAAATGTGGCAAAACTGGCCATATAGCTGCTGACAGTGTGTACCTTATGGCCATGGCCAAGCTGAGGAAGTTAGAAAACTCAGTGGTTTCTAACAGACAAAAGGGACTAATGGCTGAAACTTGTGACTGGGAAGAGTCTCATTCATCATCTGATGAAGAAGACAACAACTGTTTGATGGCCAACACTGATGTCCCATCAACAAGCAACTTCAAACAGGATCTGGCTGAAGCTGAAGCTTTCAGCAGCTTGGAAAATTGGAATCCTACAATGATGTATAAGGTACAAAATTTTATGGATTACAATTCTGAAGAAAAAGTTAAAATGTTTGAATATATGCTTGTTGATCTAAAAGCTGCTGTTGAGAAGCATGCTGTTTTATTATCTGAAATCTCTAAGCTTAAAACTGATATTGAAACAAAGTCTAGTAAACTGGACAGCTTCCATAAGTTGGAAGTTGAGCTTGATGAATTAAAACACATCAATTCCATTTTATTGGAAGAAAAGAGAGAAACGGATATAAAACATGCTAAGCTTCAAAAGAAAGTTGACTCTTGGTGCCAATCTGCACAAAAAGTCAGCCACTGTATAAGTCAGCAGATCCCTGCACAAATCCAAGCCTATCTTGGAGGGGATCTTGACACAACAGCTTCCATTATTGAGGTTAATAATTTAAAAGAAGACTTGTCCACTCTTGGTGAGCTTCCAAACACTTTTATTCAAAGAGTGAATGGTAAAATTAATCTCAACAAACAGGTTTGTCAGGCCTCAAAACACTGACAGCTTGTGTGAACCCAGCTCAAAAGTTGTTGATGAAATCAGTCTTTCATCTAATTAGCTTGCTAAGTGTTCTGCTGATTCACACAAGCAAAAGAAAGGAAAGCATGTCCAAACTGCAGCTGTGGACACCAAACCTGTTGACAAAACAGACTTTGGTTCTAAAGCTGGTATAAAAAGACATTCTAATCCTTTTAATGCTGAACATTTTGAATATAAGTTTTCAAAAGGAAAGCAGTCTGCCTTTAACAAGAGTAAGTCTCAGGTTGAAGGGTAAACTGCTGTGATTTCAAATAAGTTTTCTAGTCATAGTGGTAAACTGGTTTTAAATGAGAATAAGTATTTGAAAACCAGGGATAATGATTATGTTGATAGGCAACATCAATCACATCTCAGGAAGAGCAAAGGCAAAGCCATTGCTCAGGTTGAGAGATGTTGGAATAAGTTTCCTAAACCTGTGGAAGGCCAAAAGCCAATCAAGCTTCCTATCTTTGATATCTGCCCTCCTAAAAAGAGGAAAGAAGAGACAGGCAAAGCTGTGGTTATTGAACTTTCCACTCAAGCTGTTGATTCATCAAAAAGTAATAAGTTTGCTAAACCTGCTGATAGAATCAACAGAAATAACTTAGAATGTGTTTCTGAGAGGTCTTCTTCCAAAAATGCTAAAAGAGAAAATGTTATAAATATGGAATGAAGACACATTTGGCCAAAGACTGTCGTGAAACTGTGGACATAAGGCCTGCTGACTCTGATGTTTCCCTCACTACCAACATAAACAGTGTTGGAAACATCTTAGCCAATGAGAGTGGTATTCAAGCTGATACCATTCAAATAGGGAATATTAGTGTTGACATCACAAGTCCATCAACAAATGTTGATGAAGTAGGAGAACTCATCTCTGTGATGAGTTCCCCTAAAAGTAACTAATATTCTTCTTGTCACTCTGCAGGAAAAACAACCATCCCAGGTTTGGTACTTGGATAGTGGCTGCTCAGGGCATATGACAGGTTGTAAGGACCTACTGAGTGATCTCAGGCCTGAAAAAGGGCCAAAAGTCACCTTTGGTGACAATGTACAGGGATCCACTGAGGGATATGGAACTCTTAAAGCTGGTGCTGCACTGTTCAAAAGAGTAGCCTATGTGGTTGGGCTAAAACATAACCTTGTTAGCATAAGCCAACTGTGTGATGCTGGCTATAAGGTTAACTTTGATGAGCACCTGGGTTACAAATTGGATCCCCAAGGCAAAGTTGTGTTGTGTGCTCAACGAAAGAAAGGTGTATATGTTGTGGACATGCAATCTGCTGATCCCACAACTGAAACCTGCTTTCCAACAAGAACAAATGCAGACTTAAACTGGTTATGGCACAAAAGGCTGTCACATCTGAACTTCAAGAACATCAACAAACTCTGTAAGAAAGAGTTAGTGACAGCTTTGCCTTGTATGACCTTTGTTAAAGATAAACTCTGCACAGCTTGTGAGAAAGGCAAGTAGAGAAAATCATCATTTAAATCCAAACATAACTTCTCTATTGATACTCCTCTCTTCTTAATCCATATGGACTTGTTTGGACCTGTTAATGTCCCAAGTCTAGGAGGAAGAAGATACACTCTTGTAATGGTTGATGAGTTCTCCAGGTACACATGGGTGATCTTTCTAAAGAGCAAAGGAGAGGCTGCTAGAGAGATTATTGGATTTGTCAAAAAGATGGAAATGCTGAACTCTGCCCAAGTAAAGCAGCTTAGAAGTGATCATGGTACTGAGTTCAGAAACAGTACTCTTGAAGACTTTTGTGAAGAGAAAGGAATCACTCAAAACTTTTCAGCTGTAAGAACTCCTCAACAAAATGGAGTTGCTGAAAGGAGAAACAGAACTCTCATTGAAGCTGCTAGAACCATGCTGTGTGCATCAGGTTTACCTTCATCATTCTGGGCTGAAGCTGTTAACACTGCCTGCTTCACCTAAAACAGATCCTTAGTGGTAAAAAGCTTCAACAAGACACCTTATGAGCTGCTCAAAGGGAGGAAACCAAATGTCAGTTACTTCCATGTATTTGGTTGTCCCTGCTTCATTTTGAATCAAAGGGATCAACTGGCAATGATTGAACCAAAAGCTGATGAAGGTGTGTTTGTTGGCTACTCTGCTATCTCTAAAGCCTACAGAGTGTACAACAACAAAAGAAAGGTGATAGATGAATCTATCAATGTCACCTTTGAAGAGTCCAAGAATGCTACCACCAAAGATGTTCCTGAATCAGTTTCAGGAGAATTAAACTTTGATGATCTGATGCATTCAAACGATGAAGGGGACTCAAAAGCTTCCACTACACCCAGTGTGGAACCTGTTAATCATGATGGGCATGATGATGATTATGTCAATACACCCTGTGTGAATAAGTGTACTGACTTAATTACAACTGCATGTCCTGAACCTATCAATGCTGATTTTCCTAGTTATTACTGCGGATATGTTCAACAGTGGTCAGACATGTTCAACAAGTGAACAGGCTCAAGACAACAGTGTGTCTGAAAATCTTGAGATCCGTTCAACAGGACCTGCTGAAGATGTTAACAACTCAGGTGAATCATCATTGAAAAATGATCCTAAGTGGATCAGGTGTCACCCCAATGATCAAATAATTGGTGACATCAACAAAGCGGTACAAACACGGTGGGACAGCTTAGGGAACTTTTGTATGTTCTCTAGTTTTGTTTCATTGATGGAGCCAAAGAAGGTGGATGAAGCACTAAAAGATGCCAATTGGATCACTGCCATGCAAGAAGAGCTCAATCAGTTTGAAAGAAACAAGGTATGGAAGTTGGTCCCTGCTCCTAAAGGTAAAACTATAATTGGCACTAAATGGGTTTTCGGGAATAAAATGGATGAGCAAGGTCATGTCATTAGAAATAAGGAAAGACTGGTTGCTCAGGGTTATAGACAGGAGGAAGGAATTGACTATGATGAAACATTTGCTCCTGTGGCCAGGCTAGAAGCAATTTGTTTGTATCTAGCCTACGCTGCTCATAAGAGCATTAAGGTATTTCAAATGGATGTGAACAGTGGATTTTTAAATGGAAAGCTGCGAGAAGAAGTTTATGTCAAGCAGCCTCCAGGTTTTGAAAATGAACAACATCCAGGTTTTGTCTATAAGTTGGACAAAGCTCTCTATGGTCTCAAACAAGCCCCTAGAGCCTGGTATGACACTCTTACTGAGTTCCTTATGAGCAATGGGTATTCCAGAGGTAAAGTGGATACTACACTGTTCATAAAGAATGTGAAATCTGACATTATGCTTGTTCAAATTTATGTGGATGATATAATATTTGGTTCTACAAATGAGCAGTTATGCAAGAATTTTTCATTACTCATGAAATCTAAATATGAAATGAGTATGATGGGAGAACTTACTTTCTTTTTAGGATTACAGGTTAAACAAACCTCAACTGGAATTTTCATAAATCAAAGAAAGTATACCTTAGATCTCTTGAAAAAGTTTAAATTTGATCAAAGTTCTCCTATTAAAACCCCAATGGCAATCAATGTAAAATTGGATGCTGATATCAGTGGCAAAGCTGTTTCAGTAACAGCTTACAGAGGTATGATTGGGAGCTTGCTATATCTAACTGCTAGTAGACCTGATATTATGTTTGCCACCTGTCTGTGTGCTAGGTTCCAAGCTGATCCAAAGGAATCTCATCTAGCTGCTGTTAAAAGAATCTTCAGATACCTGAAGGGTACACCAGGTTTGGGTCTTTGGTATCCCAAAGACTCCAGCCTTGAACTAACATGTTACTCAGATTCTGATTTTGCAGGCTACAGGCTAGATAGGAAGAGCACAACAGGTGGATGTCAACTCCTTAGTGGTAAGTTGATAAGCTGGTGCAGCAAGAAGCAGAACTCAGTGTCTACTTCTACTGCTGAAGCTGAGTACATTGCTGCTAGAAGCTGCTGTGGGCAGATGCTGTGGATGCAGCATCAGCTTGAAGATTATGGGCTTGTGTATAGGAAAATTCCTATTCTGTGTGATAACACAAGTGCCATAGCTATTTCCAACAATCCAGTTTTTCATTCAAGAACAAAGCATATTGAAGTCAGACATCACTTCATCAGGGATCACATCCAGAAAGGTAATGTGGAGGTAAGTCTTATTTCCACAAATGAGCAGCTTGCAGACATTTTCACCAAACCTCTGGATGAAACAAGGTTTAATTACCTTGTCAGCATGCTGGGCATGTTAAACAAAACTGACTAAGTGTCCTCAAAGGTCTAAAACGGTGTATGTCTCACACTGATCAAGTTTCTCAGAACAGCTTAGACAGAACAGGCTCTGCGTGTTATGTACTTAGCCATTTTTCTGAAATCCTTGATCAGCTTGAACATACAACAGGCTGAACACACACAGATTACTCATCCAGCCTGATCTGCTGGTCCATTCTATACTCTCATTCCCTCACACTGACTTACAAGATATTATCTTGTAACCTGCTCAACTATTGGACACAACCTGTTCCTACATAGTTGGACAGGCTGAGGGAACAGCTTGAAGATTGAACAGCTTGTGATGACCCTGCTCATCACAGGTTTGACCAACAGCTTAGACCAACAGTTTTAATTACCTTTCTTCAAACTTAAGTTACTTAATTAATGTTTTTATTTAACTTAATTACTGCAGATAATGTGGGTTACGTGTGTTAGTGATTAAAAAGGGCTCAAGTGGTCTGACAAACGGTCTGACATGGACAACCGTTCCGTTTTCCGTTAACGACTTTTTCAAATCAACCGCCCAAAACTTTCTCTCTCATACACACTCACATTCAAATCCTATAAATACCACATACTGTTTCATCTTCGTCTTCCTCATCATTTCCAGAAATCCTCAAGAACCCTAAAAACGACTAAGTGTCTTTTGCTTCTCCAAACCTCAAAACTTCCCAAATGGCTCACAGACCTAATCCCCTTCTTCCAGTGTTCGTTGGTGATGATGTTGTCAAACACTCATCAGTCACCACAATGCTAACCCTCAAACCCACAAACTACATTGCCAACCTTACAATCCCCAAAAACTATGTGGGGAAAGGTTATGATCAAATGGTGGAGTTTTTGCAAGTTCGTCCATTGAACTATGCTATGACTGCTACTCCTGGTGTCCTGTAGCAGGAGATGGTGTACGAGTTCTGGTACACTTGTGCCTACAACCCCAACACCAAAGTCATCAAGGGGACTATTCTCAATGGGACTCAGACCATTGAGATTACTGCTGATCTTCTCAGGGAGGTTCTTCATTTGCCCATTGCTGAATCATATGACATGCCCCAACCTAAAAATGAGCAAATGGGAAATTTGCTACGCTTCTGTGGTGTAGCAGAACCCAAAATTGGAACAACATTGTATAGGAAGGATTTCTCTCCTACCTACAGCTTTCTGTTTGCCTCAGTGATGATGAGCTTCAGCAGCAAAGTTGGTTCATTTGACCAACTGAGTCGTGATGAAGTCCCAATAGTCCTACAGCTGGTGGATGGGACTACCATTGATATGGCTAAGTGGATATTTCTGAATCTGAGGAACCTGGTGCAGCAAGAGCCCAGACCAGCTGCTGTTCGATACCCCAGGTTTCTGAGCCTCATATTCAGACACATTTGTGGTAAGTATCTGTACAACTCTCAGCCCTTACTTCATCCACACCAATGAGGAGCTTGTTAGGATTGGTGGAAGGACCCTCTGCTGTGAGGGTGGATCCAGAAGCTGCTGCTCCCACAAGAAAATCCAAAGCCAGGTCCAAACTTGTTATGAGGACCCTGGCAACTGATGAAGCTGGGCCTGTGAAAAAGAAGGCCAAAACAGCTCAGTCTGAGTCTGCTCTCTTAGCCTCCGTGGCTGAGGGGGAGCAGGCTCCTCACCGTGAAGCCTCTGTGGCTGGTGCCTTTGTGGCACCTGAGACTATGAAACAGGCAAACCCACCTGTTTCTGACCCAGTCTCAAAACCTGTCCAGTCTGAACCCCTCATCACCTCTCCACAATCACCCACTTCATCCTTTCACTACCAACGAAAATCCATCTCCAAAAAAAACCAGCCAAAACAACCACCTCCTCTGTTCCCTCCCAACAGGGTTCAGTTATAAGAGAAGCAACCCCAGCTGCCTCTCCTATATTGGGAGAAGGTTCAGCCAAATAGGAGCATGCTTCACTCCAACCTGAGTCAACCTAGAGTCAGCCTAGACCCTCTGGTTCCTCCCAACAGGAACCAGTTGTACAAAAGGAGATCACCACCTTAATTATTCCAGCCTCCCAACAGGCTGAGAATATTGAAAGTCAGAAGCCCTCTCCACTCCATACTGAGTCCACACTGTCCCCCACTCAAATCTCTTCACACCCTGAGTCTGCACGAGGTGCCCACACTGCTGGTATAGACCAATCAGCAGCTCAGCCTCAAACTTCTAATCCCCATGATACAGCTGTTCTACACTAAACAGCTGCTGAGGGACCAACAACCCAAGCTGATGAACTTCAGGGATCATACCATCCCTCTGGTGAGGCTGCTCCCTCCATGCAAACTCCATCAGCAGGTTTCACCACTGCTGATGTTGAAATGCATATCCCATCTCCCAATGATGAGGTGCTTTTACACCAAGGCACTGCAGAGGGAACATTCACTGGTCTTCATGAAGATGTTGCAACACAAGCAGCATTTGAAAGGCCCCAAACATCAACCCCTCTTCCTGGTGATGCAGCTACAGCCGCTGATGAAGGACCCTTTGACCCCTCCAAGCTGGGCCACATTACTTTTGCCCAAGCTATGGAGCTTATATCCAATGTTCCTCTTCCCTCTCCATCACATCCTCATACACCAGCCTCATCATCATCTTCTCCATCTACCCAATCTAAACAGTCAACCCATACACCTCCATCTCCTAAAGACCTGCCTTTGAAGGATCAGCTTTCTTTGCTGACAAACAAAGTTGGTTCTTTAGAAACCTCTATGACCTCTCTACCCTCTCTCATTTCAGACTCTGTGTCTGAACAGCTTAAGGGTTCTTTGATTTGTTCAAGGATTCCTTCCCTGCCACTCCACAACCAGATAATTGTCCACAGCTGCTTGCACTCACTGCACAGCTGCAAAATGTGTCCACCTCCCTATCTTCAATTCTTTCACTACAACAGGACTCTGTGTCCTCAATGACAGCCAATTCTCAACAGCTGGCATCTCTCCTAACTTCTTGCAACACTACTCTTCCTACTACTCTGGCCAGCTTGAACAACCTCATTAACTCCCTTTCCAATTCTGTGTCATCCAACCTTGCTGATGTGCAAGATTCTCGAATTACATCTTGCACAGCTTCAAAGTTTGCTGTTCACCGAGTCTGATAGGGAAAACATTCGTAAGCTGACCTCCCTTGCTGATACCTAATCCTCTTTTCTTCAGTCCTGTCTTACCCAGCTTGCAGAGGTAAATGACAACTTGGAATTCTTAGTGAATAGCCTTGTTGGCCCCAGGCCTGCTGCCAAAATTGCTGGCAAGCGTGATGACTTTGTGTCTTCAGGCAGACCGGGTGTTGAAGGTGCTGGTCCATCTCCTTCAAAGGGGGAGAAGTCGTCTGCCTCTAAGGCTAAGTCTAAGGGGGAGAAAACTTCTTCTCCTAAGGACAAACCAGTGCCTGCAGCAGAAGCTGGTCAACAAGCAGGAGCTTCAACAGGTACACTGGAGGGTGCCTCCCAAGCAGCTTAGTCTACTCAGGTTGAATCTCCAATCCCTGCTCAATCTAAGGGGGAGGAATCTATTCCTGAGGGCAGGCCAAGCAGCAGAAGGAGGCATCTAATCTTAGAAGAAGAAGAGGAGGAGGAGGAAAGTCCTGAGGCTGCTATCACTAAAGCAGCTAAAGGTAAAGCAATAGCAGCAACTGATCCTCAACAGCAGAAAGCAGTAGAAATCCAATTTCACAAAGCCAGGGCCAAAGAAATGGGTCTTCCTATGCATAAGTATTTTGAATTTAGATAAGAACAGCTTCAAGCCCTGGAAGCTTTAAGAAAAGAAGAAGAGTCTGCGAAAGCTGCTAAGTCTTTTGCACTTCAAGAGGCAAGGAAAGTTAAGATGTCCTCTCTTGTTGTGCAAGAGAAAATTCTGGAAGCTGCTAAGGGATCAGCAGAGGAAAAGGAAGCAGAAAAAGAAAAGGGTGCTATGGCCTCAGTGACCAAAACTCAAGTACCCTCTGCTAGAATCCAATTCCATTTTGACAACCTAGCAAAAAAGAAGTTTCATGATGTTGCTGACCGAAGACTTGCTAAGGAACCAATTGTTAAAGTTGTTCCTATTTCATGAAAAGGCAAACAGTGGAAACTGCAAATTACCAGGATGGGTTCAACAGGCCCTGAGCTGGAATCTTATGATCACACTGATGTTGCCCAAATGGGATACAGGGAATGGGTGGAACTAGCAGTTGCCCTGAGCCAGCCAAAGTCAGAAACGGCTAAGACTATCAGGGCATATGTGAAAAAGTTAATGGAGAGAGTGTAAGATCTTGGCCTGATCTCAAATGATATAAGTGAGGGTGTCTCTGTGACATATCCCAAGATAAAAGCCAGGAGGACAAGGAAGGACATTGAAATGGAACTACTCCTTGCACTGATTGAACAAGGCGATTATGCCATTGAAATGAAGGGAGTTGATCACAGCCTGCCTAGTGGAATAGAGTTTGAAGATGGCAAGATTATTGAAGAGCCTGAGCTGGGGGCATTTTTTGTAGATCCCATAACTCAGAAGAAATGCTTTCAAAGAGCTTCAGATCTATACATAGTGGATATGAGACAACTTGTGGCCTTCAGACTTGTAGTTTCATTCAGGCAGTCTAGTAAGTGGAGAGTAGCCGTCTGGGATCAGCTCAGAGGCTTCTTTGAGAGAGGTGAACTTGAAGATCCCAAGTTCATGATAATAAGAAGTGAAGTTCAAGAACTTGAGGAAACAAGGGAAGAGCTGGAAAAGATGTTTCATGATCCCCCTCCAGTGTGATGAAGTCCATCTACCATCTAGGTAGGTGAAGAATGGAAGCTGTCCATCAGTTGGACAGGCTTACCATTATTTGTTCCAAACAAAAACAGTCCAATGTACATTAGTTGTACTTTATTTACATTTGTTGTAATTTTCTATGTTACATTAGTTGTAATATACATCAGTACATCAGTTGTACTTTTGTAAGAACATGTGTTCTTCTAATGTAATAAAAAATCAGTGTATATAAACTAATCTTTTACTTTATGTCGATGTTGTAATTTTATTTCAAGAAATGTACTGTAAATATATGTAGTGAATTTTGATAAGGCCAGCTTAGACTGGTTATTGCAAATAGGGGGAGATTGTTAGGCACAAAAAGGCCTCAGTCAAACGTGTTCTGCATCCGAGGGGGAGATTATTAATCAAACCTGTTGATGCTTTTGAAGGTTGAATTTAAGGCCTGTTATATGCCTTATTGAAACCTGAAAAAATTTGCAATATCAGTCTAAAGCTGTTATATGTGTTGCATCTGTTGCAACAAACGCAGTTTTGCTCAAGCTGTTAAGTCTGCTGAACAGGCTGAACATAAACAGTCTACGCTGCTCTACACTGATGAGCAGCTTGGGCAGTTTACAAGTGTTCTGTTCTTTGTGAACAGAACCTGTTCTTTGTGAACAGGCTAAGCACTTTATGGAATGTGTTTCCAAGTCCTCATGTATTGTTTTTGGCTACAAGATCAGTTTAAAAAGTCGAAGACAAAGTGGAAATCAGAACTGCTAAGCCTGCCCAAGCTGTTCTGTTACATGAAGACAAAAGGTTATTTGAAAATGGGTGATAGACCTTTTTCTTATATCAAAATAGGCCTTTACAAGGAAGAAAGACGCAAAGTTGACATTCCTTATTTAGTTAAAGGCAATGCAACAGTAGACAAAGTGAAAAGACAAAAGTTCTGCACACAAGAAGACAAGTCTACTTTTCAGAAAGTGCAGAAAAGGTTATGTTGTCTTTTCAACAAGACTTCTCCTTTTTCATTCCGTCCAATGAAGAAGCTTCACTTAGATCCTCTGAATGGGTATAAAAAGAAACTTCCAAGGATTGATCGATTAAGCCAAAAAAGCTAAGTGCTGAAAACAAGAGTGAACGTGCATTCAAAGTGTGTCTTTAATGCATGCAAAGTCTGCTTGAATAAAACAGTACTCAGTGTCTAAGTTGTTCTTATTCAAGCTGTTCCTCAGAGTCTTGTAAACACAGTGAGTGATTCTTAGTGAGTGTATTCATTGTAATTAGTTTAAGTCAGTCTTAGACTAGTTAGATATACTGTTGTATCTGTCATATCAGCTTGAACCTTTCCGCATTCAAGCTTGTTTGTAATTAACATTTGTTAATAATACATACAAACATTGAGAAAATTGTGTCCCCTCTACAGCTTAAAGCTATATACTTTGGGAACCACTCGGGACCTACACAGATCTATCTAGACGCGACACACACCAACGAGTGTGGAATCCTCGTTAGCGGCTTGACGGATATAACACTCACACGGAACACGGAGACTACCACAACGTTGTACGATCGACGACGAACGAACCTACGTGACGATTCTCTCCGAACTCACACACTATCAGCTAATAAACTCGAGATCGCCTTTTGCTAATTACCCACACGAATTCTGCAAAAGTCCCTTAATGATTCGAGTTAATCCCTAATTATAGAGGTCCATTCGAGTTTGTCATTGGACAAACTCGAATCCAGGCCCAAGGCCCATTCGCGTTTGTCTTCAAGACACATTCGAATTTACCTCCATATTAAATTCGAATTTGACCTATATTCGAATTTCTCATGTTCAACTTCTATTTGAATATGTGTTTTAACTTATGTTTGAATTAATCTTTGGACTTTATGTTTGAACTTCTTGTAATACATTACATCAAGTTCACATATACAATCAATAAATATCAAACACACAAAATCACATATATCAAACACTAGTTAGTATTCAATACTTTGTAACATGACCAAGACAAAATGCTAATACGACTTAGACTGCTATCGTCACACAGGGTGTACCAACATCCTTCCTTTCCCCAGAACTAATTCTACACCGATTATCTTAAAAGTTGATTTATAATCCTTTGTCACACAGATGCCCAATACTGAACAGATTATGACCTAGACCGTCAACGTAAAAGACCTTTTAAATTTTAATTTTGTCGTACTTAATACTCCCATTACCTTTGATCGGACAGAATTGATGATTTCCAAATCGTACCATCCCACAGAATTTGTCAACCAAATTTGTGAGGGTTTCTCTCTGTCCGGTCATATGCTTTGAGCACCCGGTGTCAAGGTACCACACATGATTTTCTTATAAAACGAAGAAAGACGTGAGGTACCCACTTATAGTTGGATACTTTGGATTTTGGTAAATCATGTGGTGAGTCTTTAGACTTCTCAACATATAATGTTTTCGACTTAGGAACCCACTTTTTAACATCATATTTAGGTATCCATTTTAGTATAATTTGTTGTGGAACTAATTCTGAAATTTGCTTCTTTAGAACCTTTTCCTGTTTAAAAGTAGCAATATTTTTATTCGGTAACCATACAAGCTTATCAGATTTATGTAAAGATTTAGCATGCAACACATGACAATGGGTAGAATTTAAAGAAAGTAAATCAGTACGAGAGTATTTAGCACAATGTTTATCAGAAAGCTTATACATCATAATTGTGTTCCAGTTCTCTAAGCTGCTGGGAGCTTCATCTTCAGCCAAGTCCTATTTGAAGTTGCTTGTTGCGGGGACAACAGTGTTGGCCATTAGACAATTGTTGTCCTCTTCATCAGATGATGAATCAGACTCTTCCCAATCACAAGTCTCTGTCATGGCCATTAAGTACTTAACTCTGTCGATATCGTCTTTATTTGTCTTGTATGGTTTGGATGAGGAGAC
Source organism: Centrapalus pauciflorus (assembly GCA_020465985.1). NCBI lineage: Eukaryota > Viridiplantae > Streptophyta > Magnoliopsida > Asterales > Asteraceae > Centrapalus > Centrapalus pauciflorus. The sequence continues at coordinate 800,385 of JAANYP010001244.1, read as the reverse complement.
AACAACTTTAGACACACAGTCAGCAGCTATATGACCTATTTTGACTCAATTAATGCACTAAGCCTTAGTTTTGTAAAATGCCTTCATCTTGATGGCACCTGATTTCTTTTGTAGCATCTTTCCACCAAACCTCTTCTTATTGAATATTATGACAAGCATAGCAATCATTTGCTCAGCATCAAACTCAGTAAGGTCCTCACAGTCTTCTTCCACTGACAGTTCCTCTATTTCATCATCAGTCTATTGATCATCTTATGTGAACATATCACACACCTGACAAGCAGACTGTCTCATGCTGGCCACTAAGGCAGCACCTCTTTTGGACATCTCTAATGCATTTCTTTTCTGTTTCCTTGACTGTTCATCATTCAACAAGAATCCATAAAGATTCTCAAGATCCATGCCTCTGATGGTGCCTGAGTTTCCGAGGATAGTAGAGAAGTAATTCCATTCCTCAGGCAGAATGTCCAAAATTTATTCACCAAAGTTAAACTGTCTTTAGTGATCCCAACAAGTTTGAGATCATTTATCAAGGCAGTGAACCTGGTATACGTTTCAGTGAGTGACTCCTTTGGCTTTGCAAAGAAGAGCCCAGACTGTCTAACAAGATTGTTGATCCTGTTATCCAGTGTGATAGTGGATCATCATAGACGGTACACAAAGTATCCCACATCTCCTTTGTAGTATTCATTTTCTCAACCTGTTTGAACACAATATCAGCAAGAGAAATAACAAGGTTGTTCTAGGCCTTTGCATCAAGAGCAACCAACCTTTTGTCTTCATCAGACCATTGAGCTTTTGCCTTCTCAATAGTCCTGACATTGGAAACAGCTCCTTCAGCAGCAGGAGTTATACTAGTAACAGAGGTTGCACATAGGGACCTTCCATTACTATATCTGTTAGTTGTACATTCAGATTCTCTAAGTAGAGCATCATTCTGCAGTTCCATTTAGAGACGTTCTGATGATTGAACTTAGGAGGTTTTGCCATTGAACCATTGACATAATAAGAGGAAGACCTGGCAGCACAGTTATCCATGATGGCAAATTGAGTAATGAGAGATCTAGACTTAACACACACTCTAAACTGCTCTGATACCAGTTGTAGGTCTCAAAAGTTTCACTAGTATGTTGTTCTAAGCTCTAGAGGGGGGGGGGGGGATCGAATACAGCTATTTGAAATTTCAACATAATTTCTCAATGTTTGTATGTATATTATCAACAAGTGTTAATTACAAACAAGCCTGAACTGCAGAATGGTTCAAGCTAAGATGACAGAACCAACAGAGAGTACTAATCTAAGACTCACTCAGACTAGTTACAATGAATACACTCCCAAAGATGAACTCACTGATATTACAAGACAGACAGACAGCTTGAAGAAGAACAACTTGGACACAATCAGATGTTTTATTTAAGCAGACGTTGCATGCATGAAAGCACAATTCTTTTGCACATTCTGAATATCACACGCTTAGTTTTCTCACATTCCTTAGAAGCTTCCTTTTATACTCTCACAGTGAATCCTAGTGAAGCTTCCGCATTGGATGCAGAGATAGTGGAGTGTCTTTCCAAAAACACAAAAATACTTTTCTGCACGTTCGGACAAAGCAGCATTTGTCTCTACATTGCAGAAGCTTTGTCTTTTCGTTTTTTTCTCTATTGCAGAAGGCTTTAACCAAAAGAGGAATGTCAACTTTAGACCTTTCATCTTCTTATATAGCCATCTTGATATAAGAAATGGTCTGTCAGCCATTTCAGATTTCCACTTTGTCTTTGACTTTTTAAAATGATCTTTTAGTCCACGACAATACATGAAGACATGGAAACATATTCCATAAAGTGTTTAGCCTGTTCATAAAGAACAGGTTTTGTTCACAAAGAACGCAGCACATAGATTTTGTCCAAGCTGCTCAACAGGTAGGAGCAGCGTAGACAGTTTATGTCCAGCCTGTTCAACAGACAGAACAGCTTGGGCAGTCTGCCTTTGTTGCAACAAATGCAACAGGGTAAGCAGCTTTGACTTATATTTGCAACTCACTTTTCATGTTTCAATAAGGCATTAAGAGGCCCTAAATTATACCTTTAAGTGCATCAAACTAGTTTCATTAATTATCTTCCTTAAGATGTATAACAGGTTTGACTGAGGCCTTTTTTTTGCCTAACAGGGATGCATCATGAGCTAACTATGCTACGCTTTCTGAATATCATTGTATTTCCAAAGTAAGCTGGAGGGAGTACAATTGAAAAATGACGACAACAGAGGGGTGAGAAAAGATTAAAAGAAAAGGAAAATCCTACCAACACCGTGTCAGTTTGCTGGGTTTCCTACATCTGCTACAAAATTCCATGTGTTGGAATTTGGTATTGAACAAGACGTCACGGACCCAGTGACACATGCACTTAACCCCCCTAGCTACACAGTCGTCTCTTAAAAGACTTCTGTTTTAGTTCACACGGAGTTATATCACGTACTCTATCGACATATCATTTGGATATTGTTGATATTGAAACAAGGAAGACATCCTCTCCGGTCTACGGCTTCAGTTGATGCACTTTGAGTCTAGAGCTTAATGTTATACACTTTAAGAACACACGGAGTGTACAGTCTATGTGACTATAAACAGCTTGTCTACCGAGACAAAGCCGGAACAAATATGAGTGATTCTTTCATGATAAAGGATTTCACGATGATTATTAGGAAATCCTACCAGTGTTAATGTCACGCTAGCGCTGAACATAGGTCACATAGACTTAGTCTATTGTGCAAATGGAATCCTATATGGATCCGGATTGTTACTTAGAAATGATTTTGTTTCATTTTCTTATATTCAGGTTGCAAAGTCATGAACTTCACTGTAATATCCTTTTGGTCCTGAATATTTTGTAATGAGGGATTTATTGTTTTTGAAGGGGAGAGAAAATTTTATGATGTAAATGTTTATATTCTGTTATTTACGGGGAGAGTTACTGATTGAGTTTGTAACATGAGAGAGATAAGTATTTCTGTGTTTGTAAAGTTCTTAAATGTAATTATTTTCTTTCTGAGTCTGTAATTATCTGTTTCAACGAAGATAGAAGATTTGAAGACACATTGAGGTTGTTCATTTGAAGGGGAGAGCTGAAGTGATTACATGATAATCATAATTCTAAAAAGTATTGCAAAGGGAACTTCCTAGACCTCCTGCTGGTTCACTGGATCTGATAAGGGAATCTCTAGTAAGAGTTGATGAAGATAAAAGCTCTTTCGTTCCTCCAATATTAATTGAATAGGATGATGAGATGATAAGAAAAGAACTTTTTTCTTTACTAAGTCATGATAATGTTAAGTATCCTCTTTATGAGATAGAGAAAAAGAAAAGAACCAAACATGTTGTTAGCAAATCTGTTCATGTCCCTTCAATAGAAAATTTTGAGGAGGATGAACTGAAAGAGGCTGATCAAATGATTAAACAAGAGGCAATATATCTGCGTGTGGCAATGGGTCATAATGATGAGGATATTGATGAATTTGTTGAAGCACATCGGATAAGCTTAAATGACATTATGTACTTCCCGACCCGCAACACTTATGGTCCTCAAGTGTTGCTAATAAATGGAAAAGCTTGCTGCATTCCATGGTGAGTTTGAGAATGTAATGAAGAGAATGGATGACGATACAAGGAAGGCACAACGCCTTGAGAAAAAGATAAAGGTTCTTACAAATGGCTATCAGATAAGAGCTGCAAAAATCTGGTCACAAGTAGAGGCAACCTTCAAGCAGATGGACACAGCTAGAACTGTATACGAATCTTAGCATTACAAAGACAAGAGAAGTTGGAAGCATTAAATCATATTAATAGCATCCGGGAAGATGTGCAAAAGCAAAAAGAATTTGAGAAATCTTTACAAAATCGCTACGGTGATTTGCTGGTAGAGGAAGAACGGATCCACCAGTTAATGGAAAAGTACAGAGAAGAAGGAAAAAGACAAGAAGAAATTGTAGAGAAACAGCGCATGCATGATCTGCTTGCTGCAGAAAACAGAGAAGATACAAAAATGGTTGAAGCTGAGTCCGAGCCACAGGTTCCTGAGCCGCTTGAAATGACTGAGCGTGCGTCGACTGATTTAACGAACTCGGTAGCTGTTGACAAAATGAAGAATGAATCTTCAAATGAACAGGCGGACATTCCATCTGAATCACATCAAAAACTTGATTCTACTTCAAACAAGGATGTTGTTCCTCCTGACGTGGCAGTAGAGGGAAGTCATGATGACGACTCAAACCAACAAATCGATGCTTCTGAAGTAAGTTTACAAGCTCTTGTTGTCATGCATGTAGTAGATACTGACCATCCTGCTGATGATGTGCCTAAAAGAAACAGTAAGCCGGATGCCATTCTGATAGTTGTGTAAAATTCTTGATTAGCCGAATGCAGATATCTCTTCATCCACTTCCAAAGTTCTTTTCTGTGCCCACAAAAATCGAATGTGTTTGGTATTTTTTATTTTACGAGATTTGCTTTCTGATGAGAATGTATTAGCTTTTTTTGTACTCTGTTTTCTGTAACATGCTATGTTCTGGATCGCTATGAATGCTTCGAGATACTTATCAGTCATGGTGCTTTCACTTAGTTGTGGGAACATACAAGGTTTAACTACTTGATACTGTTGACGAAAAAAGAATAATAGAGAAATTGATAGCTTTGATTCCCAGTATATTTTGCACTCCAATACATAAAACCAAACGATTTGTATTAAGAAATATGAAGATTACAAGAGAGAATTTTGACACTCAATGTCTTTGAACTTACACACTCTAAAACACACACTTAGGCGGAGGCTCCTTTTTTGACTTCTCCTAAAACCCTAAGAGAACAATATTATTTATACCTAAGCTTACTTTGAGGTTTTCTCCAAACACTCCACTCAAAGACTAGGAAATTAAGATTCCCCCCAAAGTAAACTAATCCTATTTGCATATTAAACCTATATATTTAATTATACACTATATTAGGGCTAACAATCTCCCCTATAGTGTATAATTAAATATTTACAATTAAGCGCAATAATGCAAGCTTGAATTACAAGAAATAAAGTTTCTAACAATCTCCCCTGTTGGGAAATAGTTTAAGTACATTCAAGCTGTTAGTTTAGACTTCTCAGACTGTTAATAGATTTTACATGTATATACAAAGTTCATGCTGCTAGTTGAAGAAACTCGAGCTGCCAGTGTAAAAGTTCAAGCTGCCAGAGCAAAACAACTCAAGCTGCTCAGTTCATGCTGTCAAGAGATTCAAGCTGCTCAACAGTTTCAGAAACAGAAAGTGCTGCTTTTCAGGAAACGATATCTACATGAAGATTCCAGCATATCTACTATTAGAGAAGTCATAGTTCGTCAAGGAAACATATCAAGAAGCAATATAAATACAGAGAATAGGTCGTTCTATTGTGTAGGAGTTTCTGCATATTTTGAGTCTGTAATTGCTTTGTTGATTAAGTTTTCTTAAGCCTCTAAGGTTGTAAAACCCTAAGAACAGTCTGTGTTCTTCGTCTAATCAAATAGATTAGAGGTGATTGTAATTGATGAATTCAGCAATACAAACAGTCTTGATTAATTCCTGTGTGTTTATTTATTATTGATTCTGAAAGTTTTTGTTAAAATAATTAAGTGTTATTCCGCAAACTTCTTGATTAAACTTTGATTCAAAGCAAGATTATTGATTTATACTCTGATAAGTTCAAATCAGTTAGTCTTGGTAATTCATATTTTAGATCCTGTCAAGTGGTATCAGAGACTAGTTTGTCAAACCAGGTTTGTCAAACCAGGTTATTCAAATCAGGTTTTTCAAACCAGGTTACTCTTTGTTTTTTCAAAGTCAAAAACTTTTTTTATCTTTTTACAATGGAATTTGAAAATAGCAGCAGTGGATCTGGGCAAGGACTCAAAGTGCCTATGCTCAAGCCCACTGAGTTTGAGATGTGGAAACTCAGGACTCAACAGCATATTCAATTCATTGATTATGCCATATGGGAAGCTGTTGAATTCCCTCCTATAGTTGATCCAGAACTTGATGATGAGGGAAAACCAGTCAAAACTCCCCCAAAAACTGAACTTGAAAGGAAGGCTAGAATGAATGAAGTGAAAGCACTCACACTATTACAAATAGCCATTCCTAATGCTTATTAACATCAGTTCAAAAAGTTTTATCTTGCTCACTCTCTTTGGAATGCCTTAGAGAAGAGGTTTGCTGGTAATGCCAGTACCAAGAGAAATCAAAAAGACCTCTTGAAACAGCAGTATGAAAACTTTTCTGGTGGCAAGAATGAAAACCTCACTCAAATCTTTGACAGGTTCAACAAACTGATAAGTGAACTGGAAAGTGCAAAAGTCAATCTGGATCAAGATGAAGTCAACAGAAAGTTTCTCAGATCTCTTGGAGAAGAATGGACAGTCTATGCTGCACAATGGAGAACAAAAGACACTCTTGATGAGATAGAATTGGATGGTCTGTATAACAGTTTAAGAGTGTTTGAGACTGAGATTGATGCTAAAAAGAAATCTTTTTCTTATAATCACAATACTGCTCTTCTATCTTCTGAAAAATCTAATAACTGTGATTCTTTCTCAGGTGGTGATGGCAACTCTGCTGAAACTCACTATGAGGCCTTTGTTGCCAATGATGGATTATTTGCTCTAAATGTTGAAGACTTGGAACAAATTCATCCAGATGATCTTGAAGAGATGGATTTAAAGTGGCAACATGCAATGCTGACCATGAGGGCCAAAAGATTTCTGAAAAGAACTGGTAGGGCCAACTTTCAAGCCAAGACAGAAGGCAAACCATCTTTTGATAAATCAAAAGTGGAATGCTATAAATGCCATAAGCTTGGTCACTTTGCCAGAGAATGTAGATCTCAAGGTCAACAGCCATCAAGGACTTCACAGCCCATCCAAGCGTCATCATCAACAGCACTTGTCTCTCAAGAAGACAATGTGTTTGACTGGAGTGATCAGACAGAGGAAGAATTTCAAAATCAAGCACTTATGGCAGAAACATCAAATGTCTCCTCCACTAAACTACCATCTGAGGTAAATTCTAAGCTCTGCTCTCAATCATGCAAAAATATGGTTAAAAAGTACAGAGATCATAATGAGAGCATGTGCAAAACTCTAGCTAAGATGGAAGAAAGGAGATATGAATACATGCAAGCCATAGAAGATCTGGAAAAACAGATCAATGATTATAAGGACAATGAGATTCAAATGGGTTATGATAGAACCTATCATGAGTGGGAGAAAAAGGAGCTAAATAAGAAAATAGAATCTCTAAATAAAAAGGTAGAAGAGACTGAACAAAAGGTGTTTGAGGCTAATAAGAAGCTAGAATCTGTTAACATAGATCTAGGAAACTTCAAGTTAGCAAATCAAAAGCTAGAACACCTAATGGAAGTTCAATTCAAAGATAGAGTGAAATCTCAGGTCAATCCCAAAGAAGGAATAGGATATAAAGCTACTCCACCTCCATACAATAACAAGTACATTCATCCAATGAGTGAGGTTGCTGATAGACTTGTCAATGAACCACTAGATGAGTCTATGACTATTGTAGATCCTATCCTTGATAACAGTCCTGAATTAAAAGAAGATAAGAGTCAAAATAGAGACTGTGACACAAAGAGTGCACCCATAGAAGTCCAAGCTCCCAGTAAGAAAGGAAAAGAGAAGATGAGTGTATGCAATGCTACTCCACAAGTTTCTGTACATTCTAACTGTAACACTGCATCTTCATCAAAAGGAACTAAAAGAGGTAAAACTGTTTCTATCTGCACATGCCAAAAGCATGGTGTTCAAAAGTTTCCTAAACAACAGCAGGTAAGAGGAAACCAGAGAAACAAGAACTAGAAATTGACAGAAAAGTCTGGTGTTCCAATTCAAACTGTCAAAAGATGCTTTCACTGTGGAAGGAAGAATCACTTAGCCAAGGATTGTTTTTACAAACCAGCTGTTGCAAAACAGACTGTGCATCACACAAAATCAAATCCTAATCAGGCAAAGCACTCAAAAGTGAAACCTTCCACAGCAGCTCCAAAGAAAACAGTTGATCACAGATTCTCAAAAGTTAATAAAAAACAGTCCACACATCAAAAACAAGTTTTGGCAAAGCCTAAATCAAGTTTTAAACAAATGTGGTGTGTCAAGGACAAATCTGTTGCTCAAACTGCTAATGCAAAAGATCAGACTGCTAAGTCAAAATCTGATGCTGTTAGTGCAAAAACTGAAACTGTTAGCACTACAAACACAGCTCAAGCTGCTGGGCATCAATCTGGAGCTGCTAGTGAATTATCTGAGACTGTCAGAAGAAAAGATGATCAAAATAGTTGGATACCTCATATTATCACTAAATACTCTCCAAAGACTCCATCAGTTGATCTCACTAAATATAAGAAGTCAAAAACAGTTTTTAGTTATGTCAATGTACAAGGCCAACCCAAAACCAATTTGGTTTGGGTTTACTCCACTACTAACTAAGCTGTTATTTGTGCAGGGCAACCACAGGTCTCCTCATAGATCAAGATGGCATCTGGACAGTGGATGCTCTAGGCACATGACAGGCAATTCTGAATGCTTGTCAAATTTCAAAGGTTTTGATGGAGGTTTTGTTGCATTTGGAGGCAACTCAAAGGGAGGTAAGGTTACAGGTAAAGGTACTGTTAATGCAGGCAACATGACATTCCATGATGTTCTGTATGTTGAACAGCTTAATTACAATTTATTGAGTGTCTCTCAAATCTGTGACAAACAAAACATTGTTCTGTTCACTGATTCTGAGTGCATTGTTCTTTCAAAGGATTTCAAAGTTCCTGAAAATCTTGTTTTACTTAGAACACCAAGAAAGGACAATGTTTACTGCCTGGACACAGATCTTTTACCTAAGTCAAATACTTTAAGTTGTTTAATATCCAGAGCATCATCAAATGAGTCTGCTCTTTGGCATAGAAGGATGTGTCACATGAACTTCAAGTCCATGAATGCTTTAGTTAAAAAGAATCTGGTAAGAGGATTACCACAAAAGGAGTTCATTTGTGATGATCATTGTGTAGCATGTCTTAAAGGTAAGCAACACAAAACTTCTCATAAGACCAAAGAAGTAAATTCAATTTCATCTGTTCTTCAGTTGCTACATATGGATCTATTTGGTCCAACATCTGTTTTGAGTTTGAATAAAAGGGCATACTGTTTAGTCATTGTTGATGATTTCACCAGATTTACTTGGGTATACTTTCTTAGGTCCAAAGATGAAACTGCTGAGCTAGTTAAGTCTTTTATCCTTAAGATAGAAAACCAATCCAATTCCAAAGTTAAGGTGATAAGATCAGACAATGGAACTGAATTTAAAAATCACATTCTAAACAGTTTTTGTGAGTCCAAAGGCATTGCTAGACAATATAGTGCACCAAGAACACCACAGCAAAATGGTGTAGCTGAAAGAAAGAACAGAACATTAATTGAGGCTGCTAGAACAATGCTAGCTGATTCAAATCTGCCAATGACTTTCTGGGCAGAAGCTGTTAATACAGCCTGTTATGTTCTAAATAGGGTTCAAGTAGTTCAATCACAAGGGAAAACTCCCTATGAGTTATTCCATAACAGAAGTCCCCTAATAGCTTTCTTCAAGCCCTTTGGATGCCCATGTACTATCCTTCACACTAAGACTCACTTAGGGAAGTTTGAAAGTAAGGCAGAAGAAGGATTCTTTGTAGGATACTCAACTCAAAGCAAAGCCTATAGAGTATACAACAGTGTGTCTAAAACAATTGAAGAAAGTGCCAATGTTGAGTTTAATGAAAATACTGCTAATATCAAAGGCACTGGTCCTGATTGGTTGTTTGATTTAGATTCACTAACAAATTCTCTGAGCTTTGTTGAGTATACTGCAGAAGCTGATGCATACAGGGTTGAAGCTGCTAACACGAATTCTCATGCTGCCAATACAATTTCTCATGCTGTTGGCACAAAGTTTCAGACTGCTGCAGATTCAACAAGTTGGGATGATTTCACCACTCTACCACTTCTGTCATGTGATCCTCCAGGGGTCCTGAATGCTCCACTTAATGCAAATCCAGACACTGAAGTGCCATTCCCAAGTCCTGACAGTACAGCTCCAACACAAAAGGAAACAGTCCCAGTTTCTAGGCTAGCAGTCCCAACAGCTTCTCAAGCTGTTAGCCTAGAAACTCAAGCTGTTCCAGAAACTGAACCATTCACTGGTTCTGATGGAGATGATACAAACCTTGGAACTTCTTTTCAAACAGAGAGAGAGCCCACACTAAGAGTTCACAAGTATCACCCTCTCAATCAAATACTGGGTGATCCAAGCACTCCTGTTCAAACAAGGAAAATGGTTCACAATGAGACTGCTGCTGCTGAACAAGCAGTTTCTGAATTCAGTCTAGCTGCTTTTGAACATGCCTGTTTTATGTCTCAACTAGAACCCAAAAAGGCATCAGAAGCACTAAAAGATTCATCCTGGATTGAAGCCATGCAAGAAGAGCTTTTACAGTTCTAAATTCAGAATGTATGGACTCTGGTGGATCTTCCTAAAGGTAAAAGAGCAATAGGTACAAGATTGGTGTTCAGAAACAAGAAGGATGAGAGAGGGATAGTCATCAAGAACAAAGCAAGACTAGTAGCACAAGGGTACACTCAAGAAGAGGGAACAGATTATGATGATGTCTTTGCTCCAGTAGCAAGAATTGAAGCCATCAGACTATTTCTAGCATATGCAAGTTTCAAAGGATTTAAAGTGTATCAAATGGATGTTAAGTCTGCTTTCCTGTATGGGACAATTGAAGAGGAAGTATATGTGTGTCAACCTCCTGGTTTTGAAGACTACAAGTATCCAGACAAGGTGTACAAGCTAGACAAATCTCTCTATGGTCTTCACCAAGCCCCCAGAGCATGGTATGACACACTGTCATCATATCTTCTACAGAATGGATTCAAGAGAGGCACTCTGGACAAAACACTCTTCACTAAATCCATCAAAGCTGAGATTCTACTTGTCCAAATCTATGTTGATGACATCATCTTTGGCTCAACTAATGATAGTTTGTGCAAAGAATTTGAGGCCCTAATGCACAAAAAGTTTCAAATGAGTTCAATGGGGGAACTCACATTCTTTCTAGGGCTGCAGGTTAAACAGAAGCCTACTGGTCTATTCATAAGTCAATCAAAGTATGTCAAAGACATATTGGAAAAGTTTGGCTATCAAGACACAAAGGTTGCAAGCACTCCAATGGATCCTCATAAACAGCTCCATACAGACAAAGATGGCATAGATGTGGATATTCATCTATACAGATCCCTTATAGGATCTCTCATGTATCTAACATCTTCAAGACCTGATATTATGTTTGCTGTCTGTGTGTGTGCTAGGTTTCAATGCTCTCCAAAGGATTCTCACTTGGTTGCTGTTAAGAGAATCTTTAGATATCTTAAAGGCCAACCACATTTAGGTCTATGGTATCCTACGGACTCTCCTTTTGAACTAACTGCTTATTCTGACAGTGGCTATGGTGGATGCAACATTGACAGAAAATCCACAACTGGTGGATGTCAATACTTAGGAGCAAGACTGGTCTCTTGGCAATGCAAAAAGCAAACAACTGTCTCCACATCATCCACTGAAGCAGAATACGTAGCAGCTGCAAGCTGCTGCTCCCAGGTAATGTGGATCCAAAATCAGCTAAGAGACTATGGTATGAATTTCTTATCCACTCCTATTTATATTGACAATTCAAGTGCAATTAGCATTGTGCAAAACCCAGTGAAATTCCCAAAAACCAAGCATATAGAAATCAGGTTTCACTTCATCAGAGATTGTAATGAAAAGAAGTTAATCCAAGTTACCAAAATACATACAGATGATCAGCTAGCTGATCTATTTACAAAACCTTTTGATGTGGGAAGGTTCACCTTCCTAATATCAAATATTGGTATGGTAAACATGGATTAATTGGTTTTCATTATTATCGACTCAGTATGCTAATTTAAGGGGGAGACACTGTTCCATTGAAAAGTTGCACAATTTTACACTAACAGCATGAGTATTTTCTCATGCTGCTAGTTCATCTTCTCGGACTGCTAGTTATTTTCACTTGATCTGTCAAAGTGTGCAGGGTATTTGGGTAATCTTCAAAATGTGTGCGCGGGACCCAACCTTTCAAAACCTTTAAAGGTCCCGGTTTCGTTCAGTTGTAACTACCAGTTACATATTCTTTTTCCACGGCCTTCTGCTTTCTCTCAGAACGAATCACACATTCTTCTTTCAAACCCTAAAACCATCGTTTGTTCATCCATGGAGTTCGTAAAAGAACACAACTGCCTCCCATACACTCTGAAACACGCTGAACTCCAACCGTTCCATGCAATGATGGATTTCCTCAGGCACTCCCATATTTATCATGCACTATCCATAAACCCTACTATATACATCTCCCATATAGAACAGTTTTGGAACCATGCATCTGTTCAAACCATCAATGGAGTGCCTACCCTCCTTTCCAAGATTGATGGAACTGATATCCATATCACTGAGGAATCCATCCGACATCACTTGCGTCTTCAAGATGCCACAGGTATAACTGACCTAACCCTTGATACTTTACATACAGGTCTTTTTAATATCGGTTATAGGGGTCCTGCTGATTCTTTTACTTTCTTAAAAGCCCATTTTTCTCCTAAATGGAAATTTCTTGTACATATCATTCAGCAGTGCATAAGCCCCAAAAGAACTGGTTGGTCTGAATTTTCATCTAACATTGCCACTGCCTTAGTGTGCTTTTCCACAGGCCAACGGTTCAATTTTTCCAACATGATTTTTCAGGGGATGTTAAGGCATCATTCCCTAAAGAGTGGGAAATTTTTGATGTATCCTAGATTTTTAGCAGAAATCATTGCACACACCTGCACATCTTCTCATACACATAAAAGGATACATGTTTCCCACAGGCACTCACTATCCTCTATTAAGAGACTTTTGAAACATAGTGCCAACTTTTTGAGTGTTGATGTTCCATTGCCTTCTGCAATGATGAACATTATTCCACAACACAGAGGAGAGGGTCCTGAGCAGGCTCAGCCTATCATCACTACTACACCCCCAGGACCCCAACCCCCTCCTCCCGATACACAAACTCCCTCTGATCCTTTTGTACAGCCCACACGCCCACTCAGATACTTATACAAAAGAAAAAAGGGGACCAGGAGCTCCTTCCTCCTCCTCCCATCAGCAAGAGCCATATATCCCTGTGCAGGAGGATACTCCTGCACAGAATATCCAAAGGGAACCAGTTGAGGACACTCTCATTCTCTCTCAGGAGGTGAACATCTCTTCAGAGATGGTTCATATGGGTTCTGTGGCTGGCACTACTGATGTCTCTGCACAAGAGGCACAGGACAGTGCCAACATAGCTAAGACCACGCCCATGGCAACAGCAAGTGTGCAAACACAAGCTGGAAGTCCCCAGAACCAAGAAAAGAGGGGCCCAGAAGTTTCTACCTCTGGTCTTAATGTCAGTGATAGATCACAAGCACCTCAGGTGTTCTCTGATCTTGAGGCTAGTCTGCAACAAATGCTCTTAACGGATCCCAGACTCAAACCTGTTGTAGCTATGTTGGACCATCAAATGTCCATCATTGCTGCACAGGGGGCTCAAATTTTTGCTCTCAAGCAGGCAGATGCTGCTCAAAATAAGCGAATGGATTATCTTCACAGAGGCTTCACACTCTGTGGAAATAAAATTATGAAGTTAGAGCAGATGATTCAAACCCAAGGGGCAAAGGTTGTGGTTTCTTCTGACCAAACCAATGCTTCCAAAAAGGGGGAGAATCAGGAGGTTCCCACATCAGTCCATGCAGCTCCAACAACAACAGTCCAAGCAGCACCAACAGTTCCAGTTTCTAGGCTAGCAGTCCCAACAGCTTCTCAAGCTGTTAGCCTAGAAACTCAAGTTGTTCCTTCAAAAGCCACTGGAGTTGTGATCAGAGAAGGAATTCAAGCTCCATCAAGCACAGTCCAAGCTACAACATCTGCTACAAAAGACAAGGGCAAGGGCATTCTCATTGAGTCTCCAAAGCATATATTTTCCTCAAAAGAAGCCCAAATTGCCTTTGATGCTGAAGTTGCCAGAAGAATAGCGAAGAACAAGACAAAGAATTAGAGCAGCAAGCCCAAACCCCAATGGATGATGATGAGACTTTAGGTGATTACTTAAAGGGGTTTGTGGTCAAGCAAGGAGCAAGGAAAAGAAAGATGCCAACAGGGCACTCCAAGGCTGAGCATAGAAGATTTCTTATCAATTTTGCCTTTGCAGCAGGTATTCCAAAGAAAATGGCTCAGTCCATGTCTACTGAAAGGCTGCAGGAGATTCATGATAAGGAGATGGACAAAAGACAGAGAACAACAGTCTCTCCAGAAGCTCAACCATCCCAAGAAGTCCAACCAACAACCCAATCAGTCCAAACTGAAGCTGGTGCCAGTGCACCTACTCCCACTGATCAAGCAGCTGTCCCTATTCCTTCATCGGTTAAGAGAGTGCTCTTTGAGCAACAACTACAAAAGGCTATGGAGATAGAGAAGCTGATTGATCAGTATGATTTTACAAAACCTCAAATTAACTACTGGTTTGCTAAGTCACTGGATGACCGTGACTTGAGCATAAAGTTTGTAATCAGAAGAGAGTCCGGACCTGAAGAAGAGTATGACACTTTTTGGCAGACAGTACAGAAGCTGACCAGAGATGAATTGATAAAGACGTACAATATAGGGTCAGTTACACAAGTAAGGTCTGCTCTTCCACAAGTCAAGCAACTCATCAAAGATCTAAGTATAGTGGTTGATTCTGAGTTTGCAAGACAAGAGATAGAAGATGCTGAAAAGAAAGGGAAAAAGATCAAGCAGATTGATCTGTTTGTCAAATCAAAGACATTCAGAATCAAATTCACAGATGGGTCTGGTATTTTCTTCAATCTTGAGTATTTCAATTTTTCAAAAGATATGCTGCTGCAAATAAAATCAGCTAGAATATCTTGTGATAAAGAAGAGATGAAGAGAGAATTTTTGAAGGCTATAGATCATAAGCTTGCACAGTTGTGAGTTTTTGAAAGCCTTGGTTTGTAAATAACAGTTTACTTATTTATTTCCATGTTTTTATAGAACTTAAAGTCTTGTAAAGAATTTAAGTTAGGGGGAGATTGTTGGGAAATAGTTTAAGTACATTCAAGCTGTTAGTTTAGACTTCTCAGACTGTTAGTAGATTTTACATGTAAATACAAAGTTCATGCTGCTAGTTGAAGAAACTCGAGCTGCCAGTGTAAAAGTTCAAGCTGCTAGAGCAAAACAACTCAAGCTGCTCAGTTCATGCTGTCAAGAGATTCAAGCTGCTCAACAGTTTCAGAAACAGAAAGTGCTGATTTTCAGGAAACGATATCTACATGAAGATTCCAGCATATCTACTATCAAAGAAGTCATAGTTCGTCAAGGAAACATATCAAGAAGCAATATAAATACAGAGAATAGGTCGTTCTATTGTGTAGGAGTTTCTGCATATTTTTAGTCTGTAATTGCTTTGTTGATTAAGTTTTCTTAAGCCTCTAAGGTTGTAAAACCCTAAGAACAGTCTGTGTTCTTCGTCTAATCAAACAGATTAGAGGTGATTGTAATTGATGAAATCAGCAATACAAACAGTCTTGATTAATTCCTGTGTGTTTATTTATTATTGATTCTGAAAGTTTTTGTTAAAATAATTAAGTGTTATTCCGCAAACTTCTTGATTAAACTTTGATTCAAAGCAAGATTATTGATTTATACTCTGATAAGTTCAAATCAGTTAGTCTTGGTGATTCATATTTTAGATCCTGTCAATTGTAATCAAGGCTTGTATTTTAATAGAAGTCTTAGGCTCTAAACTCTAATCTCTGAACAGTGAATTGAATCTGATTGATCTTCTTCAGATGACTCTCCCCTTAAATCTTTCACATCGATGGTTCTCCCCTTGCATTTAATAGGTCATTCTCCCGTTGAAAACTTTAGCATACATTTCAACTATTTTCAGAACAATGATTCACACAGGGTGGACTAATATAGCCATCATCATGTCCAGCATGTGAAACCTGTACCATTCTGGATAAAGTGGAAGATTTTGAGTCGTGTTCATCAGCCTTGGGATGCAGAAGGTCATAAAAGCTTAATTCTCCAAAACCTGATTCTGGAGTGACTTGAATTGAAAATTTTGTCGATCATTCAAAGGTAACGTTGATAGATTTATCAACTACCTGTCCTTTAAGGTTGTACACTCGATAGGCTTTAAAAATTGCAAAATATCTGGTAAACACACATTCATCAGCTTTAGGTTCAAACTTTTCTAGTTGATCCTTTTTATGCAGAATGAAACAAGGGCATCCAAACACATGGAAAAAGCTTATGTTTTGCTTCCTTCCTTTGAACAATTGGTAAGAAGTCTTGTTTAACCTTTTCACCACGAAGCATCTGTTTTGGGTGAAGCAAGTAGTGTTGATAGCTTCAGTCTAAAATGAAGAAGGAAGACCTGATGCACATAATATTGTCCTAGTAGCTTAATTGAGAGTTCTATTCTGCCTATCAGCAACTCCATTTTGTTGTGGAGTCATGGCAGCTAATAAGTTTTGGCAAATCCCTCTTTCTTCACAGAAGTCTTCAAGTATACTATTTATGAATTCAGTGTTATGATAACTTCTAAGCTCCTTGAGTTGGGTAGAAGTAAGAACGTCCATCTTATTGATAAACACAATAATTTCACTAGCAGCTTCTCGCTTGGACATTAAGAGAAAAACACCCATGTATACCTGGAGAACTCATCATCCATTACTATGGTCTATCTTTTACCTCCTAGACTTGGGGTGTTAACATGCCCAAACAAGTCTTTATCGATTAAGTATAGAGGTGAATTTATAGAGAAATTGTGTTGAGATTTAAAAGGGACTTCTTTTGTTTACCCTTCTCACTGGCATTGCACGGTTTTATCATTAACAAAAGTTATGAAAGGCAAACCTATTACCAACTCTTTTTTAAAGAGTTTGTTTATATTCTTGAAAATCATGTATGATATCCTTTTGGGCCATAACCATTTAAGGTCTACATTTTAGTTTCAGAGAGAACTGGTCATTGTGGACAGATAAGGAGATTCCAAATCTACAATGTATACATGCTTTCTTTGTGCACACAGCAAAACTTTTCCTGAAAGATGCTCATCAAAATTAACATTGTAGCCAACATCACAAAGTTCTATGATGCAAACAAGGTTGTGTTTTAGCCTACATACATAGGACACTTTATTGAAGATGGCAATACCAACTTTGAGAGTTCTATAACCTTCTGTGGATCCTTAAACATTATCCCCAAAAGTGATTTTTGGGCCATATTCAGGCTTAAGGTCACTTAGCAGATCTTTGCAACTTGTCATCTGGAAAGAACAACTTGTATCCAAATACCAAATTTGATTTGGTTGCTTAATCGCATATTCACAAAAGGAAACATTAGTTCTTTGGAGAACCCATCATAGAGATGGGTTCACCATCCTCATCAACCTCTATTGATGGACCACATAGATCAATATTAATGTCTCTATGAGGACATGATCAATGTTGATACCTTTCTTAGTGGCATTATCATTCCAACACTGCTTGTTTGAGCATCATCAGGTTTTACAATATCACTAGTGTAACCCTTGTAAATTCAGATAAATATTAAAACATGAGAATTAACAAATTATCTATTAATGTTCGAGAATTATGATTTAATTATATAGTATGAAATTGGGTCTTAAAATAACAACTATAATAAAATAAATACTTCTAAAGTTAATCCAAACCAAACGGGAATTTCATTTTCTAAATTTGTATTTTTTTTATATTAGACATTAATACCTACTGTGGACTTTCAATTTAGTGAAATAGAAGTTTCTCTAATATGGTGTTAATACTTTACCTTCACATGGATCCCATTTGTCTTGTTTATCATTTTTCTCTTAAAAAAAGAAAATGAAAAATATTACATCAAAGATCAAACAATGCTTCCCATTTCTAAACTAACATATAATTAACCCTTTAGATGGAATCAAAGCTGGGTGGGAATATTGAGTGAAGGTTTTATCATTTTCATGAACATTCATCTTTCATGAATATTGGGCACCATCTTGAAACTTCAATCCTATTACCTAGGTATGGTTTTAATGTTTTAAAATGAATATTTTATCAAGTTAGAATCTTATTTTTTAGCCTAAATAAATTACGAATCATCACCATCTTTCTCTTTTTTTATAAATTTCATTGATGTACCTTCAAAATGGATTATGAATGGCTTTTATTATCTGAAATTTTATAATATAATCAATATAAATATGTTTGTAAAGATGATCAATATGGTTAGTGAATGTTTGTAATTACTAAAGCAATAATCTTATCTCTTGAAACTTTATATAAACATCAACAGTAAATTAAAAGGTATAGAATACAATTTTGAAACACCACATAAAAACCTGACTAGTTATATATGTGATTATGCATATTTGTTATATTCAATTCATTTGTATTACTGATACCATGTTATAATCAATTACATAATTATAATCCACATTTGATGTGTATGTGTGTGTACATAGATAGACACCCTATCTTTCTATCAGAAATACATGTCTATGTGATAGTGTAAAATCTCCTGTATGCATAGTTGTACTACGTGATTGGATTGGGTGTCGACGATACTGTGTAGGTCAGGTCGTTTAACTCCCAAATTGTTTGGTAAAACTGGCGCCAACTCAGATGAGTCGTGTACAGTTTAATCAACATCATCTCGAATGAGGGGTGCGACGTCAGCTCAGATGAGGGGCGCCTAGGAATCATTAAACTTCATCTCTCATTTCTATTCATGCATATTTTCATATATATATATATATATACTTTTATGCTTTAAAATCTTGGAACTCTCTGGGCGACGACTTACACTGGTTGTGGGGGCTTAATATTTTAGGTGGAGCATGTGACACCTTACTTTAATATAACATACACGTCACCCAGGATTAACATAAACAATCATGACATTATGAACCACATATCTGATTTGTACAATACAAGGATGCCAAAGACATACATAAATTAACCATAGTTAAATGCACTAGAGTGCTACAAGGTTTTAGTCTATGATCTACATACTCAAGATTTATTATAAATCCAATAATACCATGCAAATACAACAGTAATTAAGTTTACCACACTTATGTGGTAGATTGATCTTTATTCACTTCAAAAGTTTTCCTTTCTCTGAAAAGATTTAACAACTAACAAGTAAGTGATGCTTACGGAGTATAGAGGATTCATATTCTACAATTTTTTATGCAGCACATTTTATTCACACTAGCGACAAACGCCATGCACTCCTTCGTACATGAAGTTAGACACATATATGAGTTTATAGCTCCATCGTGTCTTTGCACAGAATAGATAATTAATTAAGGATGAGTTTTACCATCGGGGATACTACACCTGCCCATCGGGAGCTTAGAGAGACCAGCTCCAGGTCATATACTCTCGGTAGCATCAGAATACCATTTATAACTCGAAAGCCCATGACGTTGATGCACAACAAAGAAAATGAAACATGTAACAACATGTATACAAGCAACAGTGTGCATTAAATATACGCAAGTTGGTAGAGTGCCAAATGAATATGTAACAACAGGCATCAATGAACAATAACTAACATAAAATAAATGTAGACATAAAAATCGAAGTAACGCATCGTAATCTTCAATTAAATATCATTTCTCCTCGGAATGTTAACCGAAATCAATAGTAATCAACAGATTGTTCTTTACTCGAATAAACTCCCAAAGGTGTTTTAAATAACACCACAAGGGAGCTGTAACATCAATTATATACATTTTTATCAATTTCTTATTCAATTCTAGTTAAACATGGACCCTTTATAGCCAAGTGTCCAACTTTTGATCCCCCCTTAGGGTCTAAAGTTCGGAGCTCATCTGAAGTTAAAACGAAGTTCACACGAAATTGTCCCTGGACGATCCAAAGTTACTATGCGTCCTAGATCCAAAGTCTGGATTCCAGTTATCCATAATAAATTTACCATTTCTGATTACCATCCAAAGTTCGAATTGTCCGAACTTCATATGATCTGAAGTTGCTTACATGATCTCTTATTATTATCAAATGGTTTAAAGTTCCCGTCTTAGGTTGATCTGAAGTTTGGATGCCCTTTGATGCGAAGTTCATCAAATTTGTTTCACATGATCCGAGGTTCTGATCGTTTCCATCTGAAGTTTGGACGTTCCCTTAATTCGTAGTTCATACTTATGTTTTTTAGAATTTTTGACAGATTACATATAATCACATTTTAGTAAAAAATATACACAATTCGCTAAAGAGATAACCTTTTTTGCTTCTACAACTTATATCTATCATACATTAAGCATTTTCACTGGATCTTTATACCATTTTGGACTGATTCAAGGCCTATAGGTGCAAACTGTCACACACACAGACACAATAAACACACACAAAAATTCTGACATTCTACTTTGGAGTTAAATCTGATGCTAAAACTCTACATGATGCTTGTATACATATTGTTAGGCACAGAATGGCCTCAATCAAACCTGTTCTATATAATATGGGGAGATTTCTAATCAAACTCGTTTGATGCACTTAAGGGGAGATCCAAAGGTTTTTTAACGCCTCAAACCAAACTTGATAAGCGATTAACAAAGTCATCCAACGTGTGCTTTACACTGTTACATTAGTTGTAACCCGACAGTTTGTCAAAGCTGTCCATAATTGTTGGACAGGTTTGACAGAATCTATCTAAGTTGTTCATGTCTGTTGAACAGTTTTGACTAAGTTATGTGTTTAATTCTTTGTGAACAGAACATGTTCTTTATGAACATGTTTAAGACTTCATGGAATATGTTTCCATGTCCTCATGCACACTCTCGTACGTAAAGACGAGTCTATAACTCAATACAATGTGGAAAATCAAATCTACCAAATATCTAACAAAGCTGTTCCGAAAGCACGAAAACAAAATGTATATCTGAAATGGGTGACAGACCATTTCTTATATCAAAATAGCCTTACAAGGAAGATTAAAGGTCTCAGTTTTATTTTCCTCTTAAAGGTAAAGCTGAAATGGATAGAGACAAAAAGGAAACGTCAAAGATTCTGCAAAAAAGCAATCTTGTCTTTTTGCGAAGACATTCCCACTTTCTCTACAAGAAATGAAGAAGCTTCACTGGGATTCTGTAAATGAGTATAAAAGAGAAGCTTCCAAGGACAACAGTGTGTGTTAACTCTAGATCTCTCATTTCTTCCCATTTCTCACCATTTACAACAAAGCTTCAAACTCTTCTTCTTACTATGACAATGGATCTATGGCCAAGCCTTGAAACTTTATTCACCAAAACTTCTCTGGATGGAAGTGCAAAATAATGCTCTATTTGGAGAATCTAGATGTGCAACTTCCAGAGATAGTGATGGAAGTTCCCTATGTGCCTACTTCTATTACTACCAACACTCCCTCTGCAGAAGGTGTTGTCCCTGAGGTCAGGACAATTAAGAAAACAAAAGCTCAATGGACTAAAAAGTTAGGAAAAACCTTGTAATCTCTCTTTGTGATGATGTGTTCAAATAGGTTCAGAAGATGAGGACTGCCAAAGAGATGTGGGATACTCTATGCATTGTCTATGACTGTCCCACTATCACATTGGATAACAGAATTAACAATCTTGTTAGGCATTATGAATTGTTCTTTGCTAAGCCTAAGGAGAGCCTTACCGAAACGTACAGCAGGTTCTGCACTGATATATGATCTCAAAGCGGTTGGGATCACTAAGGACAATTTAAACTTTGTAAACAAGGTCTTACACATCTTGCCTGAGGTTGGAACTATCTTTCAACCCTTATCAGAAACTCAGGTACTATCAAAAGAATGGATCTAGTAAACCTTTATGGGTCCTTGCTGAATGATGAACAATTATGGTTACAAAAGAGAAATGCCTTGGAAATGTCTAAGAGAGTTTCAGCCATAGTGGGTAGTGTAAGGCAAACTTGATCTACAAAAGAAGTCAAATGTCGTCAGAAAAAGAGTATTTGATAAATCAAAGGTTGAGTTCTTTAAATGTGTCAAAACTAGTCATATTGTTGCAGACTGTGTGTCTAAAGCTATTGGCTCATCATCCAAACCTCACAAGACAAACAGAGATGATGGATATAGGGTTAAGTACCTAATAGCCATGGCTAAGTTGAAAATGTTTTAGGACTTTGTAGCTTTAAACAAACAAAAGGGACTAATGGCTGAAACCTGTGATTAGGAATACTCCCACTCACCCTCTGATGAGGAAGATGACAACTTCCTGTGGCCAATACTGATGTTCATTTTACAAGCAACTTCAAACAAGATCTTGCAGAAGTTGTGGCTCTCAGCTCTCTGGACAACTGGAATCCAACAATGATGTACAAGGTACAAAATTTTAAAGATTATAGCTCTGAAGAAAAAAGATAAAATGTTTGATTACTTGTTTGTGTATCTAAAAGCTGCTGTTGAGAAATAGGATTCATTAAAGTCTAAAGTTTCTAAATTGAAACATCATCTTGATCTAATTGACAGTTTACATAAGTTGAAAACTGAGCTTGATGAAGTAAAACACATCAACGCTGTTTTATTAGAAAAGAAAATAGAAACAGACTTGAGCATTCAAAGCTCCAAAAGATTGTTGACTCATGGCGTCATTCTGCTCAAAGAGTTAATCAATGTATTAATGAGAAAATACCTGCTTAAATCTAAGCACATCTTCGAGGAGACCTTGACACAACAACTTTAATAGTTGAAATCAAGGATCTGGAAACAGATTTGTCTACTCTTGGTGAACTTCCAAATACTTTTATTCAAAATGTAAATGGGAAATTGATTTCAACAAATAGGTTTGTCAGGCCTCAAAACACTAACAGTTCATTTGTAGAAGATGTGGAGTCTGGTGATGAGATGTGTTCTCCACCAAATTACACTATTGTGTGCTCAACTGTTCCACATGAAAAAACTTGTGGAAAAGGTGTCAAACCTGCAGACAAGTCTACTAAACCTAAGACAGTTCTAAAGTAGAAGTTGTTGGTAAGAAACCTGCACCACCATTCAATACTGAATTCTATGTAAATAAGTTTCCAAAAAGAAAACAGCATACATCTAACAAGCGTAAGCCTCTTGTTGGAAGTAATGCTACTGTGGTTTCAAATAATTTTTCAAAACATAGTAGTAAATTGGTCATAAATAAAAGTAAGTCTTTTTAAAAACCAAACAACTTGATTTTGCAACCACAAGTGTGCAAGAATCATCACATCTCAGTAAAGGCACAAGCAAAGCCTTTGCCACACCTGAGAAGCTACGAAATAAGTTTTCCAAGAAACAGGAAGGACAAAAGATTCTAAACTTTCCAATTTTTGACTTATGTCCTCCTAAAAAGAGAAAGGAAGTCTCCAAAGATGATGTCCCTATGGACAAAGGCAAAACTGTTGATAGACAGCCTAAAGATAGTCCTTTCACAAACCCTGCTAGTCCTTATAACACACATCAACCTGTTGTGAAACATGTTGTAAAGACCAATAGATAAAATAGAATGTGTTTCTGAAAGTTCATCCAAAAGACCTAAAAAGTGAAAATGCTTTAGGTGTGGAAGAAAAACTCGTATGGCAAAATATTGTCCTAAAACCGATGACATAAGGACTATTCAAAGTGTTGTGTCTAACACTATTGAATCAAGCAGTGTTGGAGGTAACATCACAACCAAGGAAAGTGTCACGCCTGACATAATCCAAATAGGAAACATAAATGTTGATCTTAGTGGTCCATCAACAAATGTTGATGAAGTAGCAGAACTCATCCTTATGTTGAGTTCCCCTAAGATATAATGTTTCCATGTTACTTTGCATGTTAAGCAACCTAACCAGGTTTGGTACTTGGACAGTGGTTGTTATGGTCACATGACAGGTTGCAAGGATCTACTGGCCCAAAGGTCACTTTTGGTGAGAATGTCCAATGATCCACAGAAGGATATGTAATCCTCCATGTAGGTGCTGTAATTTTCAATAAGGTAGCCTATGTATCTGGGCTGAAACACAACTTAGTTAACAAAAGTCAACTATGTGATGCTGGCTACAAGGATAACTTTGATGAGTACCTTGGGTACATATTGGACCCTCAGGGCAAAGTTGTATTGTGTGCACAAAGAAAGAAAGGGGTGTACATTGTAGACATGAAATCTGCTGATCAAACAACTCAAATCTGTTTCATTTCAAGGACTAATGCAGACCTCAGATGGTTATGGCATCAAAGGCAATCACACCTGAACTGCAAGAACATCAACAAACTCTATAAGAAAGAGTTGGTAACAGGTTTGCCTTCTATAACTTTTATTAAGGATAAACTCCGCCCAGTGTGTGAGAAGGGTAAACAGAAAAAGACAACTTTTAAATCCAAACATAATTGCTCTATTGATTCACCTCTCTTCTTAATCCACATGGACTTGTTTGGACTGTCAATGTCCCAAGTCTAGGAGGAAAAAGATACAACTTAGTAATGGTTGAAGGGGTCTCCTGGTACACATGGGTGATCTTTCTGAAGTCCAAAGGAGAGGCTGCTAGAGAAATTATTGGGTTTATCAAAAAGATGGAAGTTCTGAACTCTATCCAAGTCAAGAAGCTCAGAAGTGATCATGGTACTGAATTCAGAAACAATACTCTTGAGGACATTTGGGAAGAAATAGAAATTTCTCAAAACTTCTCAGCTAGGAGAACTTCTCAACAGAATGGAGTAGCTGAAAGGAGAAATAAGACTCATATAGAAGCTGCTAGAACCATGTTGTTTGCACCATGTCTATCATCACACTTTTCACTGAAGCTGTCAACACTGCTTGCTTCACCGAAAACCAATCCTTAGTGGTAAAAAGGTTCAATAAAACTCCTTATGAAATACTCAAATGGAGGAAGCCAAATATAAGCTATTTCCATGTGTATGGATTCCCTTGTTTCATTCTGAATCAAAGGGATCAACTGGCTAAGTTTGAACCCAAAGCTGATGAAGGAGTGTTTGTTGGATACTCAGCAGTTTGCAAAGACTACAGGGTATACAACTCCAGGAGAAAGGTGGTTGATGAATCCATCAATATCACCTTTGAAGAATCAACAAATTCCTCACTCAGAGTGGAACCTGAATTAGTTTCAGGAGACTTCAACTTTGATGACCTTCTACACTCAAATGCTAAAGATAAAGACTTATAAAGCTTCCACTTCATCTAGTGTGGAACCTGATACTCAAAGTGGATATGATGATAACTATATTAGTTCACCCTATGTGAATAAGTGCATTGTTATAATCGATGTACCATGTCCAGAACCTATCAATGTTGATTTTCCTGAATCCTTTACTGATGTGTTCGACACCAATGATACTCCATCAACAAATGAAGAAACTCAAGATGTCTGTTTGTCTGACAATCAGGAAAGATGTTGCACAAGACTTGTTGATAATGAAACTGGTGCTCAGGATACATCGGAATCATCATTGAAACATGATCCTAAGTGGATATGGTGTCACCCTAATGATCAGATAATAGGTGACATCAATAAAGTGTGCAAACAACGTGGGATAGTCTTGGAAACTTTTGAATGTTTTCAAGTTTTGTATCCCTAATGCAGCCAAAGATGATTGATGAAGCTTTGAAGGATGCCGATTTGATCACTGCTATGCATGACGAAACCAATCAGTTTGAGAGAAACAAAGTATGGAAGCTGGTCCCCATGCCTAAAGGAAAAACCATATTTGGCACAAGTGGGTATTCAGAAACAACATGGATTTGCAAGGTCATGTCATTAGAAATAAGGTAAGACTGGTTGCTCATGGGTATAGACAAGAAAAAGGGATCGACTATGATTAAACATTTGCTCATCTGGCTATTCTGGAAGCAATTCGTTTGTTTCTTGCATACTCTACTCAAAAGAGCATGAAAGTGTTCCAAATGGATGTAAAGAGTGCATTTCAGAATGGTAAGCTGGAAGAGGAAGTATATGTCAAGCAACCTCTAGGTTTTGTCGATGAATAACATCCAGGTTTTGTCTATAAGTTGGACAAAGCTCTGTATGGTGCCAAACAAGCCCCTAGACACTCATACTGATTTAGTTATGAGCAATGGATATTCTAGAGGTAAAGTGGATACTACATTGTTCATAAAGATAGTGAAATATGATAGATATTATGCTTGTTCAAATTTATGTGGATGATATTATATTTGGTTGTACTAATGAATAGTTGTGCAAGAATTTTTCATTGCTCATGAAATCTAAATATGAAATGAGCATGATAGGTGAACTCACATTCTTTCTAGGATTACAAGTCAAACAAAATTCAAGTGGAATTTTTTGCAAATCAAAGAAATTATACTTTAGATCTTTTGAAAAAGTTTAAATTTGATCAATGTCCCATCAAAACCCCAATGGTAACCTATGTTAAATTGGATGCTGATACATGTGGCATTCATGTTTCAGTAATATCTTACAGAGGTATGATTGGGAGTTGCTATATCTAAGAGGTAGTAGATTAGATATAATGTTTACAACCTGTTTATGTGCTAGATTTCAAGATGATCCAAAGGTATCATATCTTGTTGTTGTCAAAAGAATCATTAAAATACCTTAAGGGTACCACAGGTTTGGGTTTTTGGTATCCCAAAGTCTTAGGATTCGACTTAATTAGATACACAAATTCTGATTTTGCAGGTTGCAGGCTTGATAGAAAGAGCATAATAGGCGGGTGTCAACTTCGTGGAGGTAAGTTCAATAGTTGGAGCAGTAAGAAGCAGAACTCTATGTCCAATTCTACTGCTGAAGTAGAGTTCTTTACTGCTGGAAGTTGTTGTGGACGAATTCTTTGGATACAATACCAACTTGAGGACTATGACCATATCCAACAATCCTGTCTTCTACTCTAGAACAAGGCATATAGAGCTCAGACATCACTTGATAAAGGATCGTATCCAAAAAGGCAATGATGAAGTATCTTTTGTTCCTACAGAAGATTAACATGCAGATATTTTCACAAAACCTGTTGATGAAAATAGGTTTATCACCCTTGTCTGTAAGCTAGGAATGTTAAATAAAAGTGACTAAGTATCACGATTGTCAAAAAGTTATATGTGTAAATCTACTTAATTCTTAAGAACAGATTTGTTGCAGAATAGGTTTCACTGACTCTGCACTTAGTTGTTTCTCAGAAATTGGAACAGTTTGACATACAACAAGCTTCAAAACTAAGTGTTTTCAACCGAACCTGTCATAGTGTCTAAAAGCTGCTCACTCAGTAATTTCTGTCAAAACTGTAATTATTGTAATTTGTTCCATTAAAGAACAAGTTACAGAGTGAAAACTGCTCAAATATTACTCAACAACTTTCACCTACAAAGATTACATTGAACAGCTTTGATCACATTACATTCCCACAGGTTTGGGTAATATAATTGAAATCAACTTTTAATTAACACTTCACACTTTCGTTATATTAGTTTTGTATTAATTTAACTTAATTACCTGTGTATAATGTTTTGTAATGTGTTTAAGAGATAAGAAAACGGGTAAAGTTGGTCTGACACATGTGCTGACGTGGAAACCGTTTCATTCCACTAGTCACCCCTTTTCAAATCAACCGCCCTTTTCTCTCTTCCACTCTCTCACATCCAAATCTTATAAATACCTAACATCACTGTTTCATCTTCCCCTTCACTATTACGGACCTATACCTCCAAACTTTCTTTAACTCCTCAACCATTCTCAAAACGACTAAGTGTCAACTCTCATGAATCCTCTCCTACGACTCAAATGGCATCTTCAACACCCCTTTTACCAGTATTCTTGGTTGATGATGTTGTGAAACACCCATCCGTTACTACCACTCTCACCATCAAACCTACCACCTATGTAGAAAATCTGACAATCCCCAAAAACCATGTTTGAAAAGGATATGAACCAATGGTGGAGTTCCTCAAGGCACACCCCCAACATTATGCCATGACAGCAATTCCTGGTGTAATGTATCAAGAGATGGTGTATGAATTTTGATAAACATGTTCCTATGAATCTGCTGCTAAAGCTATACAAGGAACCATTCTCAAGAACACCAAGGTTGTTGAAGGTTCTGATGATCTCCTTCATGAGGTACTCCATCTGAGAGTGGTTTAAAAAATATGACAAGCCTCAACCTCAGAATCAACAAATGAGTAATGTGCTAAAATGTTGTGGTGTGACTGCACCAAGGATTGGAGCTACATTGTTCAGGAAGGAAACGGCCCTAACCTACATCTTTCTCTTTGCCTCCATGGTAATGAGTCTAATCTGTAAGGTTGGTTAATTTGATCAGCTTAGCAGTTATGAAGTTCAAGTGGCTCTGTAGTTTGTTGATGAGACTACCCTGAATATGGCGAAATGGATTTTCTGCAATCTGAGGGCCTTTATGGAACAAGACCAACGTTCCTCCTCTGTAAGGTACCCCCGATTTTTAAGTCTCATCTTTAATCATGTGTGTGGTGACTCCTTATACAACTCTCAGCCCTTTCTCAAGTCCCTGATGTTTCCTGTGATTGGAAACAAAGTGTTTCATGCCCCTAACACTGTTGAAGAGCCTTCCCTCGCTACCCCAATGAAGAGGCTGCTTGGTTTAGTGGAAGGACCTTCTGCACATGAGGTGGATCCAAGAAGGCCAAGGAAAAATAAAAAGCTACTAGAACAAGGGCAAAACGTACTCTGAAGCCTACTGCAGCAGGGCTTATCACCAAGAATGCCAGAAAGACAAAGTATGCACCCCAGTCTATTTGCCTGAGTGGGAGTAGGCTGAGATTCCAGGTTTATCAGTTGAACCAGAGGCCTTCGTGGCCAGTGAAACTGTGCCACCTGAGACCAGAGAACAGGTTACACCACGTGTTTCCAGCCTAGTCCCCTCACTTGTCCAAACACAAGCCCCTGTCACTTCTCCTACAACCTACTCCATGCTAAGGAAGAAATCCTTTGCTAGGAAAAAGGCAACAAAAAGCCCCTCTGGCCCCTCTTAACAGGAGCCAGAAAAAGAGGCGACCCCTGCTGCATCCTCTCCACCTTTCATGGAGACTAGTCGAACAATTTTGGAGACTGCCTCAATCCGACAAGAGTCTACCCAGAGTAAGCTTGAGCCCTCTGGTTCCTCCCAAAAGGAACCAGTTGTACACATGGAGACTACCACATGAATTGCCCTCCCTCTCAACAGGTTGACGACATTGAAAAACAGGAGTTCTCTCCACTCCATATTGTGTCCACATTGAAAGAAGGAACTTTCAAGTTAAGGAACTTTTCAAGTTAAGGAGAGAACTTTTTAAGTTGACGAACTTTCAACTTAAGGAACTTCTTAAGTTACTGAATTTTTTGAAGTTTAGGAATTTCTTAAGTTACTGGATTTTTTCAAGTTCAGGAACTTTCAAGTTAAGGAACTTTTTTTAAGTTAAGGAACGTTCAAGTTAAGGATCTTTAAGTTAAAGAACTCCTAAGTTAAGGCGCGTGAACATTTCAAGTTAAGTTTTTTTTTTTTTGTGTTAAGGAACATTCTACGTTATGAAACATTTTAAGTCACAGAATCCAGTTAAGGTGTCGAGTTGACGAGTCTAGTTGAGGATTTAGGTGAAGGAGTGCTTCATTTTTTTTTTCATTTCGTAATCTTTAACATTTATAGGTTCAATATTTTTTTAATTTTCATATTGGCTTTTCTGCCTATTATTCATGGTGAAATTTTTTTTTCTTTTTGTAGGTCACTAATTTGGAATTCTCTCGAGCTTAACTTATAAATTCATTTCACTAAATTTATTTATGAGCTTACTTGATTGATTTCTTTCAATTGTCATATCCGATAATCTTTCACATTATATTTATCTGTTTTGAGACAAGATGTCACATAAAAGTTCTTCACTCAGCAAGAGTGATTTTCTCGCGTTTTCCGAGAAGCTTAGAGAATCAGAACAAATTCTAGAAAACAATTGCAATATTGTCAATGAAACGCTAACAAAACTTTCTATAGCCAAAGATTATTCCAAGAATTTGAACTTCGACTTTAAAGAAAACAAGAATGCTTGGACCTATACTAGAGAGGCTTATGAACAGAAAATCTCGAAATTGAGAAAGCAACTAGATATGTCAAAAAGTGAGAGTCTAACGAGAGAGCAAGAATGTAACAATCTTTCAGATCATCTTACTGAATGGTACAAAAAGGCCATGGTTCTTGAAGATAAGCTTTCTAAGTCAAATTCTTCTCATAAAAGTTCTGAAGAAGTGATATCTCTCGAAAAGAATATCTATGACCTTGAGTGTGCTTTAACGTCTACTATACAATCACTTGAGGTTGAATGAAGTCAATTTGCACTCAAAGAAAAAGATTTTCAATGAGTATCCGAATGTTTTGATGATGAGAAAAAGTTGCTTAATCAAAGATCAAACTTTTAAAACCGAACTTCGATCTTTTGATGATGATTGAGCATCATTCTCCATAATTATCAAAGGGTTAGAAGATCAAATCTCTCATCTTACAAAATTATCTGAGACTTCTTCATCTTTAAGTTATTTATTGTCAACAAGGTTGTTAAGGGTACTAAATTGCAAAATCTGGTTGATTTCACACACTTAAAGTTTAAGTATCTTTACAAGATCGACAGAGAAAAAGAGAAAATTATTTCGAAGCTTCCGGTTAAATTTCACACCAGTGAATCTTACAAAACTGTTTTTTATAAAGTTTCGAGTAACACAAGTTACTTTTCCAAGAGAAATCGTCTTCCACAACTAGGACGTTTTACCAGAAACAGTCCAGTCCCGGACAGATCTTTCAAAGAAAGAATTTTAATGTCAAATCAAATAATCGATTTTGAAAAACAAGAAAGACCTTGAATTCTGAATTTGATAATGAGGATCAAAGATTTCTCCGAAAAAGGGTACCGAAAGTCGTACCATAGTGGGTACCCAAATCAACTGACACGCCACGATCCAAAATGAAATGGATACCCAATGGCACTTGAATTGTTTTTGCAGGTGAAAATGGTTTCTGTGCACATCAGGACATAACTCGCATCCAGAATAGATGGCTTCCATGCATCGTAGTACAGAACCCAAACTTCATTCACTAGGCTTTTACTTACTTCAGAGTAGATATCGCGCTTAAGAAATGATTTTCAAGTACAGATAGCTTGGAACCCGATCTTTAATGTTCAAATGGCTTCAAAACACCCATTTTAGAACCCTTTCTTCCGATGAATTCTCTAAAATTTCCCACCTTATTCTTCTTATCAGTGTGACTTCCTAATTTCTTTCTAGAAATTAGCTTTTTATATTGAACTGATACTGTTCTTATTTGTAGGGGGAGATTCAGACGAAATCTGATGCTTTTATTCTTCATAAATAGTGTGTAAGTTTTTTCTGAATGCTTTTATGCACATTTAAGAGCTTCTGATTATCTGAATAAATAAAATTCCATCGAGATTAATCGTTTCTCCATGATGATCCTGATCGCATACTTATTTTAGATTCTCTATGATATTGTTGATTTCCTACTTATTATTATGACTTCACATGCATCTCAGAGTTTGCCAAATAATCTCTCAACTTTCCCAAACATACCGTCATACATTTCACATCCATCTTTTGAATCATCGAATCATGAGCTTATAATGATTAGACCATAATGTTGCTATTTTTGTTGTCATGTTGAGATTTGAATGGCTAACGAAAGTTTTTTTCTTAAATTGGCAATTAAGGTGTTTATAAATGATTTGGTGTGTATTTGTGAATTAAAAAATTATTCAAGTTATACGTAATACAACATACAAGGTACATTTATAACTTGTTAAAGGGCTAAAGATTTAAAAGAGATAAAAGCATGCAAGTAAAGGGGTTTCTAATGCCAACATTTTTAAAGTTACAACACAAAAGCACGCTTCATCAAACTAGAATTCATTTTCAAATCCATCAGCTCTTTCATCTCCCTAAGAGCACGCACGCAAATCCTACTCTCTCTCTCTCTCTCTCTCTAACTTCTCTCTACTAAATTATGTTATTCAAGCAACATCTCGTAAGGAAATTAATTAGAAATCATCAAGTAAGCAACAAGACACTAGATTTTGCAATTAATTAGACGTAATATAAACTTAAATCATCATTTTAAACTCACTGTGTATTCGGTGTGTGTGGTTTATGGCCTTTTTGGCTATAACTTAATAAAAACACAAACAAAGTGTTTATAAACATACTTAATCAAATCAAATAAGAATTCATTTGATCTTTGTTTCTTTTGATGAATACCCTACTAAGTGTCTATAAGCTTTTATCTACTATTTTAATGGAGTTTTATTGTGAAATTTAGCTGGAAAGCGTATTAAATGCCAAAGGTATGAGACATTTAGGTTCCAGCCTCAACCAGGCCATAGCCCTTAGCCATGATACGAAGTCTCGGCCTTTTTCAAGGCACTGAAACTAAATCTTGGTGTGGTGTGTGTGTTACATCCTTCCTCAGCTAAGTCTTTAGTATAGTGTGTGTGTGCGTGTGTGTGTGTGTGTGTGTGTGTGTGTGGGTTGGAGTCCAAGACTTATACCTGAGGGATTGGACACATGAACTTGGTTTCGGCCTTAAGGCCTTGATGTGGTGGGTGACCGAGACTTAAACTCGGTCTGGGGAGGTCTTGGACAACTTGACTTGGAGACAAAGTCTGAGGGGTTGGGAAGCTTTAGTGCTACAAGGTTACCTCAGATTTAATGTAGGCATTTAAACACCATTCCTTACTCCTTAAACTCATTTTCATTTTCATTTTGGCCTAAGAAATTGAATGAGGTAAAAGTCAGGACTTGTGATGGATTATTGCCAAGAACGAGCAACCAAATGGGGGTTTGTTTTGCCACTTATACCAAGCTTATTTAAATAAAACTTCGTGATTTGTCTTTTGATGTTTTGTGTTGTCTAAATCTTTAAAGTAAGCTAAGTTTTGAATCAATATATCAAAACATGCTTAAGTGATGTACTATGGCTTATGTGTGATCATATACATATAAATGAGCCATAAAATAACAAGATTAGTTATTGTAGAGTATAATATCCTATAACCTGGTAATGATAGCTATATTTACTTGCTTTGCATTCTATATTGTCAAATACATACACATATTTCACTCCAGACACGTATTAGCTTGTTGTAAGTCAATTAGAAGCATATTGAAAGTGTCCAAACCAGTTATGAGTCAAACCTAATTTCCAAAGTTAATTCAAACTTATTTAAAGTATGCCAAAGTCTTCATAAACTGTGCAAAGCCATGTTAAGTCAAAGTAAAGTCTTAAAGCCCTGTCAGTTATTTTCAAAGTCAGGTAAATAAATCCAGAGCCAAAAGCTATATCTACAGCCTTATTAAGCTAGTGCAATCAAGTCAAAGTCTACAGTTGCTATTAAGGCCTCATTAAATTGTTGCGAGCGTTTCAGGTTATATTAACAGATATTGGAGCAAGAATTAATAGTATGGTGAGTAACAATTTATCAAGCTTACATGTGTTTTATGTAATTAAGACATATTTTCTTCTATATGATTTCTTTGGCCTTCAATAGAGCTTATGTGAGTGATAGCGAACACTGAGCCACATGTGGTTCCCAGCTTTACAAGATCTCATATGAGTTCTATTAATATGCATTATAATGCTTCTATTTTCCTGCCTTGCATCAACCTTTTTAGCACGCCATATTTAATCATTACTTGATGCATTTCATAAGCATTTAATAATATTGCAAGCGCTTTTGAAGTTGACCATTAGTCCTGGTGCATATATAAGGGTAGCTAGTCCCGTATTACAGATTGATCATCTGTAACGGTTTATAGGAGTTGTAGCATTTCCTATCCTAAGGTGCATAGTCTCATTTAGGTGCAAGCTTTGTTTCTTTGCAACCCATCATAGGAAAATTTTGCCACATATCATACATGCATCATGATTAATCTTGTTTTCTCATTAAGCTTTAGCTTATAGTTTCTATTTAACCATTTTATAGGCAAAAGAAAAGATAAGGTTAGACCTTCAGCTTAGGTCTACTACTCGAGCAACCTAGAGAACTTTAGCTCCCTATTCAGCTTGTGGTAGTGCATTGTGTTGCTCTGCGATCTACGTAGCTGCTTTCAGTTCTTAATTGTATTTCTATTTCATTATTTGTAATCTTTTCTATTTATTAGAAAGTTAAAGGGTGTATTTTGTAAACACTTCAAACTATCCTAGGTATTTAAAGTATTGTACCGCCTAGGCTTTTGTACCCATGCATATTGAATATTATTGAAAAGCGACGGCTGTCTTATTCTCTCGTCAAATTGACTTTGATTGAGTATTTATTCTCTTTGTCTTCTTGCTTGAATCATCTTTCTGATTATATGATTGCTTGAATATTTTTTGGGACCATTACAACAATTGTTATCAGAGCCAACGAATAGGATTTCAACTGATTTAATCAACTATACATACCGGTTCATCGGTGTTGATCTTCACAAAATTATCCACGGTTTCATCCCAAACCATTCTAAATCTTCAGGTCTTACATGTTTTAAAATCCTATATTCATTGATTATCATTCTAGTATACATTTCGGGCATCTTTGTTCAAATTTTACATGATTTAAGAGGTTATTTTTTCCAAAACCGTAACTAAATGTTCCTCGTCTTTTACAATGTTTTTGCTTGAATAATCATGGATTTGGGTGTTTTTTGTTACATGTTTTGCACAAAACTTGTAACTAAATTAAAACTGAGCACTTAGGTACAATTTTTAGGCCTTAAAACCTATTTTTTTTTATAAAATCTAGGTTTTTGTTCTTCATTTGATACTATTCTATTGAAAAGCAAAAATATTCCTAATGTAATCTCAGATCCCAACTTCAGATCCTTCTTCGGGTGATACAACTTCGCATCAAACATTACTTCGGGTCTATCGTCGAAACTTCGGATCAACAAAAACTTGATCTTCGATTCCTTAAAATTTCATCCGAACGTCGATTAATTAAAAGGTTTGGATCATCATCTTCTCGGTTTCCTTCCATCTGAAATTCGGTCCTGCCCGAATTTCGTATCCTACTTAGCCGGTTCGGTTTCCAATGTATCTCGGTTTCACTTCATTCGAAATCAGAACATCATCCAACATTCGTTCCATACTGCTAATCTTCAGTTTCCACTTCCAAAGATCATTTTTCAAAAAAGCACTCACTATTCACTTTCACCATTTCAAGAGAAGCTCTTGTACTAGGGTCAGAGAACAGACCACCAGTTCTCTATCCCGATGAGCATGAGCAATGGAAAAACCGTTTCCTTAAATTCATAAGCACGCAACCGATGGGGCAACTCATGATCTAGTCTATTAATAAAGGACCAGCTATCTTCTACTCAGACATTCCAGGAGTTTCATCTGCTATTCCTCCAATTCCAGCAGCCAAGGAAGTCCGAGGTCCTCAAGATGAGAGAGAAAGAGAGAGACAGGCAGCAGCTCACAAGGTAGAATACCTTCTATACCAGGCCCTTCCCACTAGTATACTTGTCAGTGTTGACAGTAAAATGTCGACAAAAGATATGTGGGATGAATTTGACATGCAAATCCTTGGGGCCGATCTGAATGACAGGGCCAAGATTGAGTAAGCAAAGGCTAAATTCTTTGAGTTTCGAGCAAAACATGAAGAATCCCTACAAAGTACCTTCACTAGGTTATGCACTGTCCTGAATGAACTGAACAAGCTTCATATCAGCAAAGTTCAAGATGACATCAATATCTAGTTCTTATCTTCTCTGGCTCCAGAATGGGGCCTTGCATGTCGAGAAAACAAAAATAGCTTTGGAAATCACTGAGGTTTCCATAAGTTTGTTGTTCAAAGAACCGAAGAAATACCAGGGGGACGTAGATGCTCACAAATTCTGACCCCTCTTTTACTGACTTTGAACCAATCTCAAAAACCCAACGATTTCCTGGTGTTGCTATCCAACAATCACATGCTCCTGAGCCACTGCCAATCACATCGCCTACGCCCTACTAAAACCAACCTAGTTCCTCCTCTCATTACCCATACGCCATACCCCAGATGCCTAAGCCTTTGGATGCTGAATAGGCAGATTTACACGAACAAATGGCCTTGTTATTGAATCGCCTTCAAGAAAAAAGATTTTATCAGAACAAGACCAACAATCAACTCCAATATGACACTGGCACTCGAAGGTATCCTCATGAGAGGAGAGATGAAAGAAAAGAGGAAACGGATGATAGAAGGAGAGAGGACTGGTAAAGAGACGACATGGATGACAGAAAATATGACGACAGGAGAGACAACATGAGAGACTATCGAGGTGATCGCCGCTATGAGAGGCGTGCCGATGGACGAGATGATGACAGATGGGAGACTCATCATCATGAGGATAGTCGGGAGTCCCGCCGAGCTGAAAAGAGGTCCGAACGACAAGATAACCGGCCAAGGAATGATTAGCCCAGATCAATAGACGACAGTTGTCATTTCAAATGTGGGAAACCCGGTTACTTTGCTTAAGAATGCAAAAATCAGTTCGAGAGTCATCTGGGCTACTTGAAGGAAAGGTAACATTCTTGAAGAAGAGGGCTGATGCTATATATAGCCCTTGCAGCCCAGGAATACTACTGGGTTCATGACGAGGCTGATGATGAGCAAGACAAGGGCCAGAACTACTATATGGTCGAGAGACGAGTGTCTGCGGATTGTCTTACTCCCTCCGACACCGAATCAGACAGGTCTGTAGAGGGGGAGAACACTTAGGGATCTACAGCCTGTCTGATTGCCAAATCCGGGGATTCATACTCTGAGGCAAATGGGGTACATTCCCTTTACTTTCATCAGTGTTTAAATACTAAATTTGTAAAGAATGAATGTAAATGGCACACAAAAATACTTGAGTTAAAGGAAAATATAACGCTGAAAAACAAAAGTAAGTGAAAGCGATTGGCTCAATCACTAAAAGAAACATCTGACATGTTTGAAAAGAACTGGTTATACGAGAATACTCTGGTCGAAACCTTTTTATGTGAAAAACTAATGGATGAGGATAGGAACAATTCACTTATGATTTGTATTGATACAATTACTGAGGAAAAGAGTTCCATGAAGTCAGAACTATTTGTTCTTTCAAAACGATTAGAGTCTTTAAACTTGGAAAACTTTCAAAACGAGAGAAAGTTCAAAATGTTTGAAAAAGAAAGAATAGGTTTGTACTCACGTATCAAAACCATTGAGTTTCTAAAACGGGGTTAGACTGCACAAACTATACATGTGAATCAACCAAAAGAAACTAGGTTTTATCATTCCACAGAAGGAATTAGTTTTAATAATCCTAAGTTTTTGAAAATGGCTCAATCGGTTCAACCAACATTATTTGATAGAAGGTATATGGAAACGAGTATTAGGCCTTCTTTCATCACTCAACGGAAGAAGTCCTAACCTAAGACGAAGAGAAGAGAAATCAAAAGGGAAATATGCAAATTTCTTTTACATATGAAAAGTTAAATGACAGTTATACGTACAGAGTACCCACTCTTTAGGATGATTTCTTCATTAGCTATTCAGCAACAGAAATGAAAGCCAAACCAGTTAAACCAATACCTCTTCCTTATATTCCTACAGCTTTTCTTCAACATAAAATCAAAGTTTTAGAATAGGAGTTAAGGAAAGCTCGTGAGAAATCCTTTGTCTATCAAGGAGCTCTTCTCACAAGCGAGGACAAATTGGAAAAAAAAAAATTTGGACATAGTGTAAAATTACCCATTTACAAAGAACGGTTTAACACAGTTTCAACAAGGTTAAGTTCTCACTTACAAGATTTAAAAAACTCTCCTACTACCAATGTCCTAAATACATCACCTGACAAAAGGTATAACCAAAATTAGTGCTCCTTTAAACTATTCCAAAGGTGAGTGCTCAAAATCTTAAAACTCTGAGGTTTCCAAGAAGGCTAAGAGTAAATCAAAGTCTTCAAAGAAACCCACTCATCAAGGAAATCTATCTAAATCCAAGTCTTCCAAAAGTAGTGACTCTCCTTGTTTTGTACCTACAAATCATATAAGAAGGGTATGCAAGACTTTTCCAGTTTTTTTGTGAAGAAGGTTGTAATGCCAAGTGTGTTTGTTTCTAGTGATAGGGAGATTGTAATCTCTGAAAACAAAGAATGTAATGTAACAGATTCAGAATCATGTTTGAAACATTCATTTACAGAATTGTTTACTTTATGTCCTACTCAGTTTAAACGTCAAATACCTATATTAAATAAATATGTGCCATGTCCAGAAAAATGAATTCGTTATAAGAAAAAGAAAAACAATGCATCATTGGCCTCATCAATGACTGAATCATGTATATTGCCTAGGCTTACACCAAATGCAAATACAAAACAGATTTCAAAAACTTCCAAGCCAAAGGTAACTTCACCGCCTAAGGTTTCAAAGCCAGTTGGATCCAAACACAAACGGATTCCAAAAGGTTTTGCATCTGGACCATAGAAAACTGCAATATAGGTTCCTAAAACTGTGAATTAGATATATACATCAGGAACACCTAACAAAAATGGACCAATCCTAAAATGGGTACCCAAAGTTGTCTGATTTAATGTAGATGGTACTTGGTACTTCAGATCAAGACTCGGAACTCAAAGAAATGGCTTCTAGTTAACTCGGAATAGGATCCATCCTTTCGTGAATCGGTTTATGTGCAACTTCATACAAAATCCGATATGTTTGGCTCCTGTACACATTGTTCAGGGCCCGTTCTCAACCCAACATGTTTTCTAATCAATTCGGTTAAGAACACGGTTTACACGTCAGTTTAATATGACATGGATTTATTTCATAATCTTGATATTTGCTCCAAAAAGTCATCATCGTAACACAATTTATATCACACAAAATCCATTTTGGTATATGGATTCGGGTTGCTCCAAGCACATGACTGGGAGAAAAGAGTTGTTGTCCAACATAGTAGAACAATACTATGGAACAGATAGGCTCAAAAATGACAACCACGCTCAGATCAAGGGATATGGTGATTTGGTTCTGAACAATCTGGTCATCAAGGACATTGACTAAGTCGAAGGGTTATCTAATAATCTATTTAGCATAGTCCAACTTTGTGACAAATGAACTACAACTAACGTTTAGGGTTAAAAGTTGAAATGCCAAGAGTGGCGACGGAAATGAAATCCTAAACGCAAACCTCTACACCATCGAAGTAGCCAAGCTAGTGGTAACGGACAACATCTGCATGCTGACTAAAGCCTCTTCAAAGGAATCATGGTTATAGCATCAAAGACTAACCTACTTGAACTTCGAAAGTATGAAAAAGTTGGCATCCAAACATCTGGTTAAGGGACTCCTAGAACTCCGGTATGAAAAAGAGTTTTAGAGCTACTGCATATGGATTTATGCGGTCTTATGAGGATTTAAAGCATAAATGGGAAGCGGTATGTGTTGGTTATCGTTGACGACTACTGACGATATACCTAGGTTAAGTTCTTGCGATACAAGGATGAGACACCTCAACAAATCATCGATTTCATCAAGAGTGTCGAGAACCAACAGCAGCTAACAGTGGAATCAATCAGATCAGACAACAACATAGAATTCAAGAACTCGGTAGTAGAAATTTCTTGCGATCCTAAGGCATCCACCATCAATTAACAGCCGCACGAACACCTCAACATAATGGTATCGTAGAAATAAGAAATTGTACCTTTGTGTAGGCTGCTCGCACCATGCGAAACTACTCAAAGCTACCACCATTCTTTTGGGCTGAAGTCGTGTTCACAACTTGCTACACGCAAAACCGCTCAATCATTCGTAGGCGCTTTAACAAAACTCCTGATCAACTCTACTTAAATGATGTTCCTTATATCAAATACTTACGAGTTTTATTTGCAGAGCTATGTGCTTAATGACAAGGACAACCTCGGAAAATTTTGACGAGAAAGCGGACGAAGCGATCTTTATTGGATACTCATCCAATTCAAAGCATAACGCGCGTACAACACTAGAACCAGGAAAGTCAACCAGAGTGTTCATATCACATTTGATGAAATGGTTGAAATGGCTCCGGAAGTTGACCTCAGGACCTCGCATTAGTCAAATGCCTGGGGACTCTTCTAAATCTACCACTTTCTCTTCTTCTGATTAAATAAATTTATTTGATCCTTTTTACAATGAATTTTTTGGTCCTAATTTGAATGCTTCTTCTGTTTCAACCTATGGAGTTAATACAATTTCATCAGATTCAACTGTTCATCCACCACTATCAGATCTACCAATTCCATCACCAAATCCTACACAATCTTATATACCTCTACCATCTTTACTACCTTCATCAACATCCACAGACATCCCCCAGTTGAATCTACTCCCATAATAGCCTCCCATATTGTATGGGACGTTATCCCTTTACAAGATCCTCCAGAATCAGAACCGGAACCAGTGGTACGTCACTCGAAACCATCGACATAACACATCATCCATCCCCACACTAACCACTGAATTTCCCTCACGAAACAAAATAGACCCGTAGTCACCCAATTGAACAAATCATTGGTGATATTTACACTGGGGTCAAACTCGCAGGGCATCTGCAAACGAATGTATCTTTGTATCATTCCTTAGTATCATTGAGCCTACTCGTGTGGATGAAGCCTTGAAAGACCCCGACTGGAAAGTAGAAATGCAATAGGAGCTCAGCCAGTTTGATCAGCTAAGAGTATGGGGGTTAGTTCACAAACCAAAAGGCCGAGCAATGATCGGGACCAAAAGAATCTTAAAGAACAAACAAAATGAAAATGACATTGTTGTAAGAAACAAGGAGAGACTAGTCTTTAGACTGGAAAAGATTCAATCCACTTGTTGGCCTGCTTCTATGTCCTGTACCTTCTAAGGCATTAGCTTCAAAGGGGCTTGTAGTCGCTAAAGGCTACCGACAACAAGAAGGCATTGATTATGACAAGTCTTTCGCTTCAGTTCACGGATTGAAGCTATCAGAAACTTTTTTTCGTATGTGGCACACAAAGACTTCAGAGTGTACCAATTGGACGTCAAGACTGCCTTCTTAAAATGGTGAACTAAATGCGGAGGTGTATGTTGAACAACCATAATGTTTTATTGATGCACACAAATCGGGCCATGTTTATGTGCTAGATAAAACTCTCTATGCTTTGAAACAAACACCTCGAGCTTGGTATGACAACTCTAATAACAAAAAGGGAAGGCCCACATATAATTCTAGTCTAAATCTATGTAGATGATATTATACTTGGATCTGCAGAACCTATGTTTTCTAAGGAATTTTCGTCCTAAATGGAGTCCAGGTTTGAGATGAGTATGATGGGGGATATGAATTTTTCTAGGATTACGAGTCAAACAACTTAAAAATGAGATATTTTTGAACCAGTCGAAGTATACTCTTGACATTCTTAAGAATTATAAGTTAGACACTTACATGACTATCGCAACTCTCATGGCTACGAACTATAAGTTGGACACTGATCTTGCTGGGAATAGTGTCGATAATACAACTTCAAAAGGGATGATTGGTTCCTTACTCTACCTTACAGCCAGTTAACCACAAATAATGTTTTATACAAGTCTTTGTGCTCACTTTTAGGCCGACCCTAAAGAATCACACCTTACTGCGGTTAAACACATATTTTGTTATCTTAAGGGTCACTCGATCTTGGTCTATGATATCCAAAGGGAACCAATTTCGATCTTACCGCTTTTTCAGATGCAGATCAGAAAAGCACATCAGGTGGTATTCAGTTTTTGGATGATATACCAGTGAGTTGGTCTTCCAAAAAGCAGAACTGTGCAACCACATCCACAGCCGAAGCTGAGTATGTAGCAGCCGCAAGCTATTGCTCTCAGGTGCTATGGATGAGAACACAGTTACGTGACTATGGATTTTCACTCACCAACATCCCAATATACTTTGATTTTCGAAGTGAAATCTCTATATCTTGCAATCCAGTGCAGCACTCAAGAACAAAACACATAGACATCAAGTATCATTTCATTAAAGACCATGTAGAAGAGGGGACAATAGAACTATATTTTGTAGTCAGAGTGTTTCCACTTGCTGATATATTTACTAACGCTCTAGACGAACCTCGTTTTCTGTTCTTGGTATCTCAAATTGGCATGTTTAATCCTCCCTCTAGTTGAATATCAGATATTCTTTAAATAATTATATTTCAAATTATTATTATAATTGTTAGATATTCATTTATTTAGATAATATCTGGTGCATCAATTTACAGGAAGTATCACAAAATTATTTTCAGTGTCTGGTTATCTGTGTGTGTCTTTAATGTTGGTGAACCTGACAATTGCTATGTAAACGTTATGTTTGAGTGGGACGCTAAACATATTCAGGTTTGTCGGACTTTTAAACTTCTATAGGGGTTCAGGGTTCAATCGAAAAGGTAAATTGTCTTTTTAAGGAAGAGTAAAAGAAGAAATGTGTTTTCAATCTTTTTATTCAATTTTATTTTATTTTATTTTATTCTAATTATTTTTATTTCTATTTTTAGCATCTTACTTTGAAAAATATTAAAAACACAAAAAGATTTTATCTAATTTGGTCGTTTGCAGATATCCTTAAAATTCAAAAAGATTTTATTTTTTTTTGTCTATTCAATTTTAATTTTAGTTTATTTTTTTCTTTATGTTTAGTTGTTAAATTTTTTGTTTATTTGAAAATCACAAAAAGACTTTATATTTTGCGCTAATTAATTTTCCTAAAACATTTTTGTTTGTTTGTTAGAGTTCATTAAAGCTCACGGTGAGTCTTTATTTTTTTAAGCCCAATTGTAGGCCCATTTTTTGTTCAAAAATAAAATCCGCGCGGGTCTTTGCTAACCCGAACCGACCACCTATATATAGGTGCAGATCCTTTCTTCTCCGACGCTGCTACCACCGCAAAATCCGCCTTTATCGCAAACAAATCACTCAAGAAACCTCCATTTGCACACGTTTTCTAACAATTTCTTGCATTTTCCTTATCATCTACTACTAGTTAACACTTATCTTTCATTATTTTTCA
This sequence comes from Centrapalus pauciflorus, assembly GCA_020465985.1. Taxonomy (NCBI): domain Eukaryota; kingdom Viridiplantae; phylum Streptophyta; class Magnoliopsida; order Asterales; family Asteraceae; genus Centrapalus; species Centrapalus pauciflorus. The sequence continues at coordinate 757,162 of JAANYP010001244.1, read as the reverse complement.
ATTTAACATGCATTTCATCAATTTTCAAATTTTAGATATTTTTGACGGTTTTCCTTCTGAGTTTTGGCTTTTTAGGATATTAGATCATGTTTTGAAGTGTTCGTGTAGTTAGGTAAATTGTTAGTTATCATTTCTGGTGTTAGGATCTGCATTTTTAAGCATTTTTGTGCATATGCCAATATAGACGTCTGCATGTGCATGAACCCATTAACTATTGTTTTCTAAGTACAATTTGGGTGTAACCAAAGTTTCGCATGTCACATAAAATTTGGGTCCATCCAAATTTTAGACCATTAGAAATATTGGTCTATCATAAGTGTGGATTCGAACTTCGATTCCATATGAACTTCAGACCTTTTGACATTTGGTCCACCATATATGTCTAAGTACCTGCATTATACCCATCCGAAATTCGGGTACATCCGAAATTCAGACCATCTAAACTTCGGCTGTTCAAGTTCTTCCAAGTATGTCAAGGAATCACTAGAACTTCGGTCTAATCCGTGACTCGGGTCCATCCGAACTTTTGGTCATATACATGTTAGATTCCTTAACTTTAAATTGCCAGGCATAATCCCATCGGAACTTTGGCCACAAACGAATTTCCGACACTGTTCATCCGAACTTCGGTCCTTAATTCGAGTTCAACACTTAGTAATTTTTTTAATTTTCTCATTGCATATTAAAATCTCTAAAAACAAATAAGTTCCTAAGTCTTTGCACCGTTGTATCTAGTTAGAAATAGGAGTTTGAGTGACCACATATGATCTAACATCGGTCCATTAACGATCGACTTTGGATTTCCTTCAATAAAATTTTCATTCTGCTGATAAAAATTGCGTTGCTTAAAGTAGAATAGATGGGTTCTACTCACACCTATTTCAGAATAAATCACAATGTCCTACTTTATACAAGTCTGCTTAACTAACTAATTTGCTTTAATATAGGACTCATGGAACAACCATTCTCTCTGACGATTCCCCACCCTCCTATCCCTCAAAATAACCAATAACCGATCACCTTTGATATCCTCAAAGGTCATCCCATCTTCTATTCCCTCACCAATGCGATCGCCGTACCAAGTATATACCTACAGCAATTTTGGTTCTATCTAAAATATGTCAATGAGGCAATCCCTCATTTTGTCACCAAAATTGACTCCGTCCCAATCTGCTTAACCCTTGACATGATTCGCCACATTCTACGCCTACCAACAGAACATTACTACCTATCCAAATACACACTTGCCCCCATACCCACACCTGATGAAACACTCCAAGAAGTCCAATCACTTAGTGATGACGGTGTTCTTTCAAAATCGTCCGAGTTCAAGACCAAGTAATAATCGCTTTGGCGCGTATTCTTTGATATACTCAACAAATGTTTCACCGAGAAACATTCTAGCCAGACTTCGCCTCCATTCATGTTCTGACTATGTTTGGTGCTTTTGCTCATGACCGCCATTTTGATTATGCACAACTCATCATTGATGAACTTATGGGTTCCTAAATGTGCGTTCCTAAAACTGTGAATTTGATATATGCATATGGAACACCTAACAAAAATGGACCCATCCTAAATTGGGTACCCAAAGTCGTGTGATTTAATGTAGATGTTTCTTGGTACTTCAGATCAAGACTCGTACCTCAAAGAAATGGCTTCTAATTAACTCAGACTAGGACCCATCCTTCCGTGAATCGGTTTATGTGCAACTTCGTACAAACATAGATATGTTTGGCTCCTGTGCACATTGTACAGGACCCGTTCTCACCCCAACATGTTTTCGGAACAATTTGGTTCATAACACAGTTTACATGTCCCTTTAATACGTCATGGATTTATTTCATATGCCTGATATTTGCTCCAAAAAGTAATCCTCGTAATACAATTTATATCACACGTAAAATCCATTTGGTATATGGATTCGGATTACTCCAAGCACATGACTGGGAGAAAAGAGTTGTTGTCCAACATAGTAAAATAATATTGTGGAACACTTAGGTTCGAAAAGACAACCACACTAAGATCAAGGGATACAGTGATTTGGTTCTGAACAATTTGGTCATCAAGGAAGTTGACTATGTCGAAAGGTTATCTCATAATCCATTTAGCATAGGCCAACTCTATGACAAAGGACTAATAGTAACGTTTAGGGTAAAAAGTTGTAGTGCTAGGAGCATAGACGGAAATGAAATCCAAAACGCAAACCTCTACACCATCGATGTAGCCAAGCTAATGGTAACGGATAGTATCTGCATGCTCACTAAAGCCTCTTCAAAGGAATCATGGTTATGGCATCGAAGATTATCCCACTTCAACTTCGAAAATATGAACAAGTTGGCGTCCAAACATCTAGTTAAGGGACTCCCAAAACTCCGGTATGAAAAAGAGTTATGGAGCTACAACATGTAAGTACACCCTGTGTGACGATAGTAGTCTAGAGATGTAATAGATAGTCATTTGTAATAGATCAGGATTTATTAATACAAGTCGCATATGTTTGATCATGATTGTGTATAATGTTTACATTTGCATGATAAGTTCAAAGATAAGTTCTAGAATAAGTTCTAGAATAAGTTCAAAGGCTAGGGTTCGAACTTATACATACCCAGACGAACTTAGTGAGTTCGTAGGGTATTGGACAACTTCGTGGGCTTGGGCCTAAACGAACTTAATTTGTTTAGTTCGAACCTAATCACTATAATTATGTGTTAATCCGTTTTATTTAGGCACTTTTGCTACATTAGAATTCAGAGCTCGTATTAGTGCACGTACTAGTTTGAACCAATTTCTGAGAGTGTTTAGGAAAAATATACAGTGTCGGGTCGTTCGTTATATCAAATATCATTGTGTTAGTCTCCGGATGCCGTGTGGGATCGATTCGTTAAGGCACTAACAAGAATTCCGCACTCGTTGGACGGCGTCGCGTAAAGATCAGGTCCATAGACGTGGTGAGCTTATAAGCGGTATCAGAGCAATTCGAGTGTTCTTCGTGTTCTTCGCATTTCGACGAACATTCTTGGTTTCTTGACATTTTTACCAGATAAATCACTCTTTTGAAGTTTTCAGAGTTCAACAAGCAAGACTACGGGGAAAAATTCATATTAGTTCACTTTTTCAGTCGAAATCAGTGTTTTTAATATTAAAAACATTGGTTAAATCTGAAATTTTTAAAAAATCGAATTTTTGGCCGTTTCTCGAACATGCGGCCCTCGAACTTAAGGGGTGTATTAGGGTTCTTCGAACTTGTCAGAATACGCTCTTCTCGAATTTGTTCTATCTTTGAAATTAACTGGCTTTCGAAGTTGTCAGACGTTCGAAGATTCAAATTTAAGTAGTTTCGAACTTGTCATAAGTTCGTAGGGTTTCTCGAACTTGAATCACTTCGAATTTGTCAGAACATCTAGGGTTTCTCGAACTTGCATACTTTCGAACTTGTTGAGTTCGAACTTAAAACAATTCCAATTTAATTTAAAAAACAAATTTAAATTTAAATTAATTCGAACATGAATAAGATCGAAGGATTTATTTTAAATAAATTTTTAAATTAAATTCTTTAAGTTCGAAAACAAAAGGTTTTAAAGAATGTCGAGTTTGCACAAATTCTTGAAAATGTACCACGAGGTCGGCAAAGCAAATTCTCGACCTAAGCTGATGAAGTTGGAAGATTACTACTGGTGAAAGGGTAGGTTTGCTGGCTTTGCAAGGTTTAATGACATGCGTAAGTGGATATGAATTGATGAGGGATATGTTCCTCCTACGCAAGAACTCGAAAGCCGATTAAGAGTCCTGACGTATCAGATCATGAAACACGACGACAAGAAAATTTATGAGGCCGAAAACCGAGCTTTCTCGTCTATCAGAATGGCACTACCTCAGGAGATTCTACACACACTGAGAAACCACAGGACTTCTAAAGAGCTTTGGGACGCTCTAGACAAGTGTTGTGGGCGAAATCCCAGGGTACGCAAGGGAAGAACAGAAATGCTCAAGCAACAATTTGCTATCTTCAATCACCAAAGAATGAGACGCTAGATGACACGATTACTAGATTCTATCATCTGCTAACTGAACTTGACAATCTCAGTGTTGAGTATCAAGAGACAGAGAAGATAGAAAAGCTTTTGGATGCTTTACCGGCTAAGTGGGAGATGTACACGGCGCTAATAAGGCATGACGAAGAGAAGTTTGAGACTCTCACTCTTGAAGGGATTAATGGAACGTTGAGGGCCTACAACTTCAATTTACAGAAGAATTAACGGAAGTTTTATCAATTTCAAGATCCAGAGACGTACTTTGGGAAATCAAAGCCGTGAACCTCTAGTGAACTGAAGTCGGGGGCCACAACATTTTTTCTCGGGAGAAGAGCCTATACTAGTTGAGTTAGAGGATTCTAGTAATAGGGTGTTCTTAGGGTTTTCCAAACCAGAAGAAGAACTATAACACTTAGCATCTACTTCTCAAGGCTATACTAAGATGCCTATGAGCGCAAAATCAGCTGAAGATCATCTAAATCTTCTAGCTTCGTTTGTCGCAGCTTACGGCAATTGCATTCAAGGTAAAATAAACAATCCAGCTCTGTGGGAAGTGGACTACGATCAGGTTGATCCCAATGACTTATAACACATGGACCTACAATGGCAACTGGCCATGGTGACGCAAAGGGTTAAGCGATTTATGGAGACGACGGGAAGGAATTTGAGTGTAAGCAACAACGTTGATTTCGACAAGTCAAAAATTAAGTGCTACAATTGTCAAGGATTGGAACACTATTCCAGAGAATGTCAACGACCAAAGGCAGAAAATATCAAAAAGTTGTAAAGGTTTGTGTAGAGCAGGGATTATATGCACGTAGTCTTTTGAATCAGCATAATTCTATAGGTAAATGAATATCTAACTAGAAGCTATCGTCAAGGGGGAGTCTGTTGGTACAACCTGTGTGACGATAGCAGTCTAGAGATGTAATAGATAGTCATTTGTAATAGATCAGACTTTATTAATACAAGTCAGATATGTTTGATCATGATTGTGTTTAATGTTTACGTTTGCATGATAAATTCAAAGATAAGTTCTAGAATAAGTTCAAAGGCTAGGGTTCGAACTTATCCATACCTAGATGAACTTAGTGAAGCTATCATCGTAGGGTATTGGACAAGTTCGTGGGCTTGGGCCTAAACGAACTTAACCTGTTAAGTTCGAACCTAAGCGCTATAATTATGTGTTAATCCGTTTTATTTAGGGACTTTAGCGAAATTAGAATTCAGAGCTCGTATTAGTTCACGTACTAGCTAGAACATATTTCTTAGAGTGTTTAGGAGAAATATACAGTGTCGGGCCATTCGTTGTATCAACTATCATTGTGTTAGTCTCCGGTTACAATGTGTGATCAATCTGTTAAGGCGCTAACAAGGATTCCGCATTCGTTGGATGGTGTCGCGTCAAGATCAGATCTGTAGACGTGGTGACCTTAAAAGTGGTATCAAAGCAATTCGAGTGCTCTTCGTGTTCTTCGCGTTTCGACGAACATTCTTGGTTTCTTGACATTTTTACCGGATAAATCACCTTTTTGAAGTTTTCATAGTTCAACAAGCAAGACTACGGGTAAAAATTCATATTAGTTCACTTTTTTAGTCGAAATCAGCGTTTTTAACATTAAAAACATTGGTTTATTCTGAAATTTTGAAAAAATCAAATTCTTTGACGTTTCTCGAACTTGTGGCCCTCGAACTTAAGGGGTGTATTAGGGTTCTTCGAACATGTCATAATACGCTCCTCTCGAAGTTGTTCTAGGGTTTCTTCGAATTTAACTGGGTTTCGAAGTTGTCAGACGTTCGAAGGTTCGAATTTACATTGTTTCGAACTTGTCGTAAGTTCGTAGGGTTTCTCGAACTTGAATCATTTCAAATTTTTCAGAACATCTAAGGTTTCTCCAACTTGCATACTTTCGAACTTGTTGAGTTTGAACTTAAAACATTGAAATTTAATTTATAAAACGAATTTAACTTAAATTAATTCGAACTTGAATAAGTTCGAAAGATTTACTTTAAATTTTTAAATAAATTGTTTAAGTTCGAAAACAAAAAGTTTTAAAGATTGTCGAGTTTGCACAAATTCTTGAAAATGGACCACGAGGTAGGCAAAGCAAATTCTCCACCCAAGCTGATAAAGTTGGAAGATTACTACTGGTGGAAGTATAGGTTTGCTGACTTTGCAAGATTTAATGACATGCGTATGTGGATATGAATTGATGAGGGATATGTTCCTCCTACGCAAGAACTCGAAAGCCGATTAAGAGTCCTGACGTATAAGATCATGAAACACGACGACAAGAAAATTTATTAGGCCGAAAACTGAGCTTTCTCGTCTATCAGAATGGCACTACCTCAGGAGATCCTACACACACTGAGAAATCACAGGACTTCTAAAGAGCTTTGAGACGCTCTATAGACGCATTGTGGGGGAAATCCCAGGGTACGCAAGGGAAGAACGGAAATGCTTAAGCAACAGTTTGCTATCTTCAAAGCACTGAAGAATGAGATGTAATAGGGTGTTCTTAGGGTTTTCCAAACTAGAAGAAAAACCATAACACTTAGCATCTACTTCTCAAGGCTATACAAAGATACCTATGAGCGCAAAACCAGCTGAAGATCATCTAAATCTTCTAGCTTCGTTTGTCGCAGCTTATGGCAATTGCATTCAAGGTAAAATAAACGATCCAGGTCTGTGGGAAGAGGACTATGATCAGGTAGATCCCGATAACTTGGTACACATAGACCTACAATGGCAACTGGCAATGGTGACGCAAAGGGTTAAGCGATTTATGAAGAGGACGGGATGGAATTTGAGTGTAAGCAACAACGTTGGTTTCGACAATTCGAAAGTTAAGTTCTACAATTGTCAAGGATTGGGACATTTTTCCAGAGAATGTCAACGACCAAAGACAGAAAATATCAAAAAGTTGTAAGGTTTGTGTAGTGCAGGGATCATATGTAGGTAGTCTTTTGAATCAGCATAGTTCTATAGGTTAATGAATATCTAACTAGAAGCTATCATCAAGGAGGAGTCTGGTTGTACACCCTACGTGATGATAGCACTCTAGAGGTGTAATAGATAGTCATTTGTAATAGATCAGCCTTTATTAATACAAGTCACATATGTTTGATCATGATTGTGTATAATGTTTACATTTGCATGATAAGTTCAAAGATAAGTTCTAGAATAAGTTCAAAGGCTAGGGTTCGAACTTATAAATACCTTGACGAACTTAGTGAAGCTAAGTTCGTAGGGTATTGGACAAGTTCTTGCGCTTGGGCCTAAACGAACTTAATTTGTTTAGTTCGAACCTAATCACTATAATTATGTGTTAATCCGTTTTATTTAGGGTCTTTTGCGAAATTAGAATTCAGAACTCGTATTAGTTCACGTACTAGCTAGAAAGATTTCTTAGAGTGTTTAGGAGAAAATATACAGTGTCGGGTCGTTCGTTGTATCAGCTATTATTGTGTTAGTCTCCGGTTTACACGTGTGATCAATCCGTTAAGTCACCAACAAGGATATCGCACTCGTTGGACGGTGTCGCGTCAATATCAGATCTGTAGATGTGGTGACCTTACAAGTGGTATCAGAGCAATTCTTCGTGTTCTTCATGTTTCGACAAACATTCTTGGTTTCTTGACGTTTTTACCGGATAAATCACCTTTTTGACGTTTTCATAGTACAACAAGCAAGACTACGAGGAAAATTCATAGTAGTTCACTTTATCAGTCGCAATCAGCGTTTTTAACATTAAAAACATTGGTTTAATCTGAAATTTTAACAAAATTGAATTTTTGGCCGTTTCTCAAACTTGCGACCCTCGAACTTAAGGGGTGTATTAGGGTTCTCTGAACATGTCAGAATACGCTCCTCTCGAAGTTGTTCTAGGGTTTCTTTGAATTTAACTGGGTTTCGAAGTTGTCAGACGTTCGAAGGTTCGAATTTACGTTGTTTCGAACTTGTCATAAGTTCGTAGGGTTTCTCGAACACGAATCACTTCGAATTTGTCAGAACATCTAGGGTTTCTCGAACATGCATACTTTCAAACTTGTTGAGTTCGAACTTAAAACAATCCAAATTTAATTTACAAAACGAATTTGAATTTAAATTAATTCGAACATGAATTAGTTCAATGGATTTGTTTTAAATTAATTTTTAAATTAAATTGTTTAAGTTCGAAAACAAAAGGTTTTAAAGAATGTCGAGTTTGCACAAATTCTTGGAAATGGACCACGAGGTCGGCAAAGCAAATTCTCCACCCAGGCTGATGAAGTTGGAAGATTACTAATGGTGAAAGGGTAGGTTTGCTGACATTACAAGATTTAATGTCATGCGTATGTGGATATGCATTGATCAGGGATATGTTCCTCCTACGCAAGAACTCGAAAGCCGATTAAGAGTCCTGACGTATCAGAACATGAAAGACGACAACAAGAAATTTTATGAGGCCGAAAACCGAGCTTTCTCGTCTATCAGAATGCCACTACCTCAGGAGATCCTACACACACTGAGAAATCACAGGACTTCTAATGAGCTTTGGGACGCTTTAGAGAAGCGGTGTGGGGGAAATCCCATGGTACGCAAGGGAAGAACAGAAATGCTAAAACAACAATTTGCTATCTTCAACGCACTGAAGTATGAGACGCTAGAAGACACGATTACTAGATTCTATCATCTGCTAACTGGACTTGACAATCATAGTGTTGAGTATCAAGATCCAGAGATGTACTGTGGGAAATCAAAGTCGTCAACCTCTTGTGAACTGAAGTCGGGGGCCACAACATACTTCTCGGGAGAAGAGCCTATACAAGTTGAGTTAGAGGATTTTAGTAATTGGGTGTTCATAGGGTTTTCCAAACCAGAAGAAAAACCATAACACTTAGCGGCTACTTCCCATGGCTATACTAAGATGTCTATGAGCACAAAATCAGCTGAAGATCATCTAAATCTTCTAGCTTCATTTGTCGCAGCTTATGACAATTGCATTCATGGTAAAACAAACGATTAAGCTTTGTGGGAAGAGGACTACGATCAGGTAGATCTGGATGACTTAGAACAGATGGACCTACAATGGCAAATGGCCATGGTGACGGAAAGGGTTAAGCGATTTATGAAGTGGACGGGATGGAATTTGAGTGTAAGCAACAATGTTGGTTTCGACAAGTCAAAAGTTAAGTGATACAATTGTCAAGGATTGGACATTTTGCCAGAAAATGTCAACGACCAAAGGCAGAAAATATCAAAAAGTTGTAAAGGTTTATGTAGAGCAGTGATTATATGCAGGCAGTCTTTTGAATCAGCATAGTTTTATAGGTTAATGAATATCAAACTAGAAGCTATCGTCACCTGGGAGTCTGTTGGTACACCATGTGTGACGATAGCAGTCTAGAGATGTAATAGATAGTCATTTGTAATTGATCAGGCTTTATTTATACAAGTCACATATGTTTGATCATGATTGTGTATAATGTTTACATTTGCATGATAAGTTCAAAGGTAAGTTCTAGAATAAGTTCAAAGGCTAGGGTTCGACTCCTACGCAAGAACTCGAAAGCCGATTAAGAGTCCTGACGTATCAGAACACGAAAGACAACGACAAGAAAATTTATGAGGCCGAAGACCGAGCTTTCTCATCTATCAGAATGGCACTACCTCAGGAGATCTTACACACACAGAGAAATCACAGGACTTCTAAAGAGCTTTGAGATTCTCTAGAGAAGCGGTGGGTGGGAAATCCCAGGGTACGCAAGGGAAGAAGAGAAATGCCTAAGCAACAGTTTGCTATCTTCAATGCACTGAAGAATGAGATGCTAGGTGACACGATTATTAGATTCTATCATCTGTTAACTGAACTTGACAATCACAGCGTTGAGTATCAAGAGACAGAGAAGATAGAAAAGCTTCTGGATGCTTTACCGGCTAAGTGGGAGATGAACACGGTGCTAATAAAGCATGACGAAGAGAAGTTTGAGACTCTCACTCTTGAATAGATTATTGGAACGTTGAGGGCCTACAACTTCAAGTTACAGAAGAAGGAATGGGAATTTGATCAAGTTCAAGATCCAGAGATGTACTTTGGGAAATCAAAGCCGTCAACCTCTAGTGAACTGAAGTCGGGGGCCACAACATTTTTCTCGGGAAAAGAGCCTACACCAGTAGAGTTAGAGGATTCTAATAATAGGGTGTTCATAGGGTTTTCCAAACCAGAAGAAAAACCATAACACTTAGCGTCTACTTCTCAAAGCTATACTAAGATGCCTATGAGCGCAAAATCAGCTGAAGATCATCTAAATCTTGTAGCTTCGTTTGTCGCAGCTTACGGCAATTGCATTCAAGGTAAAATAAACAATCCAGGTCTGTGGGAAGAGGACTATGATCAGGTAGATCCCGATGACTTGGTACACATAGACCTAGAATGGCAACTGGCCATGGTGACGCAAAGGGTTAAGCGATTTATGAAGAGGACGGGATGGAATTTGAGTGTAAGTAACAACGTTGGTTTCGACAAATCGAAAGTTAAGTTCTACAATTGTCAACGACTGGGACATTTTGCCAGAGAATGTCAACGACCAAAGGCAGAAAAAATCAAAAAGTTGTAAAGGTTTTTGTAGTGAAGGGATTATATGTAGGTAGTCTTTTGAATTAGCATAGTTCTATAGGTTAATGAATATCTAACTAGAAGCTATCATCAAGGAGGAGTCTGTTTGTACACCCTATGTGATGAGAGCACTCTAGAGGTGTAATAAATAGTCATTTGTAATAGATCAGCCTTTATTAATACAAGTCACATATGTTTGATCATGATTGTGTATAATGTTTACATTTGCATGATAAGTTTTAGAATAAGTTCAAAGGCTAGGGTTCGAACTTATACATACCTTGACGAACTTAGTGAAGCTAAGTTCGTAGGGTATTGGACAAGTTCTTGGGGTTGGGCCTAAACGAACTTAATTTGTTTAGTTCGAACCTAATCACTATAATTATGTGTTAATCCGTTTTATTTAGGGTCTTTTGCGAAATTAGAATTCAGAGCTCGTATTAGTTCACGTACTAGCTAGAAAAGATTTCTTAGAGTGTTTAGGAGAAAATATACAGTGTCAGGTCATTCGTTGTATTAGCTATCATTGTGTTAGTTTCCGGTTTACATGTGTGATCAATCCGTTAAGTCACAAACAAGGATTCCGCACTCGTTGGACGGTGTCGCGTCAATATCAGATCTGTAGATGTGGTGACCTTACAAGTGGTATCAGAGCAATTCTTCGTGTTCTTCATGTTTCGACAAACATTCTTGGTTTCTTGACGTTTTTACCGGATAAATCACCTCTTTGACGTTTTCAGAGTACAACAAGCAAGACTACGAGGAAAAATTCATAGTAGTTCACTTTATCAGTCGCAATCAGCGTTTTTAACATTAAACACATTGGTTTAATCTGAAATTTTAAAAAAATTTAATTTTTGGCCGTTTCTCGAACTTGCGACCCTCGAACTTAAGGGGTGTATTAGGGTTCTTCAAACATGTCAGAATACACTCCTCTCGAAGTTGTTCTAGGGTTTCTTTGAATTTAACTGGGTTTCGAAGTTGTCAGACGTTCGAAGGTTCGAATTTATGTTGTTTCGAACTTGTCATAAGTTCGTAGGGTTTCTCGAACATGAACCACTTCGAATTTGTCAGAACATCTAGGGTTTCTCGAACATGCATACTTTCAAACTTGTTGAGTTCGAACTTAAAACAATCCAAATTTAATTTACAAAACGAATTTGAATCTAAATTAATTCGAACATGAATAAGTTAAAAGGATTTATTTTAAATTAATTTTTAAATTAAATTGTTTAAGTTCGAAAACAAAAGGTTTTAAAGAATGTCGAGTTTGCACAAATTCTTGGAAATGGACCACGAGGTCGGCAAGGCAATATCTCCACCCAGGCTGATGAAGTTGGATGATTTGTTAGGCACAAAAAGGCCTCAGTCAAACTTGTTCTGCATCTGAGGGGGAGATTATTAATCAAAACTGTTGATGCTTTTTGAAGGTTGAATTTAAGGCCTGTTATATGCTTTATTGAAACCTGAAAATGATTTGCAATATCAGCCTGAAGTTGTTCTATGTGTTGCATGTGTTGCAACAAAGGCAGTTTTGCCCAAGCTCTTCAGTCTACTTGTAACATCCCGTTTTCAGAGTTATTGCGTGGACTTATTTTAGTGGATGTTTAATATATTATTATTGCGTGGGTCGAATGATAACCCGAGTAGTGGATTGATACGTGTCGGGTTATGAGTTACGTGTTATCGGGTAATTAATTTGGTGGATTTAATTTATCGGCTCATTTATTTTATTATTATTGCGTGTTCCAATTAAATTCCGTTTCGTGGATTTAACGTGTCGAGACCGAGTGATACGTGTCTCCGAGCTATTAATTAGCGGATTAATTATTTTTATGAGATCGTGGAATTAATTGGGTTAAGTGGATATTAGTTGTGAAAAAGTGATATCGGGTTCGGATTTGGCGGGTTCGGACTTTCTAATTGAGAAAAGCGTATATATGGATTGGAATGAAGTAACCTTATCCCTTTCTTTCTTTCTCCTTTCCAATTCCAGAGAAGTGTGAGGGTGTGTGCTAGTGTTCGGAGCTGCTAGAAGTCATCAAGAAGCTAAATTGGTTGCTAAGTTTGAGTGATCTTCTTCTTTTGTGTTCTTGATCAAGTGGAGGTAAGATTTCTTGATGTTGGATTGCCAAAATTCGTGTATGTATGTATATGAATGTAAGGGTATGAGTTCTGAAGTTGTATGCTTGAGTATGTGTGAGTTTTATGTGCTGATATTGCTGGGAATCGAGTATGGGATTTTATTTCCCTGGTTTCTGCCATTTTTGCAAACTGTACTGCTGCTGATCTTGCGTGAGCGCGGCCGCGATCGGCCAGGCGCGACCGCGATGCGGGCGCGGCCGAGACCCCCCTGGGCGCGGTCCGCGCTCGGGGTGAGGGTAGTCGGGTCGGTTTCGGAGCTTCGGGAATCTGTGGGAGTGTGCTATGGGTCATATATGGTTGTGATAATTGTGTTTGGGTTCTGATTGTGTTCGGTTGGGTTTGTAATAATCTGTAGGAATCTGTGTTAATTACAGGTTCGAGCCGACCGCATTCTGAGCAGCGATAGAGTTCGGGTTTCGATTGCTTTCGGGTATCGGTGAGTATTCGAGTTCTTTTACAAATCGCGCGTAGTCTTTTACGAGTCAGTTATGTGATGTGATATGTGTATATGAGGCAGAGATTTGGCGCAGGTATGAGTTTCTCCACCCTATACGTGTTATATGTGTTTGAGTTGCAGGTGTCCGCGATATGTGATCGCGCAGGCTGACTGTCCCTAACCAGTCACGAGATATGAGGCTGTATATATACGGCAGTGATATTGCCAGGTCGCTCCTGTGCCTATTGAGTAGCTAACCGCTGCTGTGTGCGGCCTGTTAGCTGGGGAACGTGGTCCCCTTTTGAGCAGAGATATGTGTTATGCATTGAGTTGCATAATTGAGCAGAGATATGTGTTGTGCATCGAGTTGCACATATATGCTGAGATACTCTGTGTTGTGCATCGAGTTGCACATGTATGCTGAGATATTCTGTGTTGTGCATCGAGTTGCACATATATGTTGAGATATTACTGTATTGTGCATGCTATATGTGTTATCGTGCAGAGTCTAACCCTCGCGTACTCACGAGCTTCCGAGCTTACGTATTCGAGTCTACCATGTTCAGGGTACCAGGGGAAGAGATGAGTAGCTGGGTTTGCTGATCAGGGGATTGCGGAGAATCGAGGACGGTGTATTTGCTTTGCTAGGGATTATGTTAGTGTTGACGTGTTAACACCTTTTGGAGTCGTGTAATCTAGTGGATTATATGTTAATGACAATTATGTGAAAGTTTAAATTATCAGTGACTTCGAGTTATCCTATGACATGTGTTTAATGGAGTATTGAGATGTTGCCACTTGTGTATTGTATTGACGTGGCATTTCTGAGTTCGGGGAGGGTGTTACATTGATGGTATCAGAGCTTGTGGTTTCAGTATTGAGTATCAGTGGATGCTTGAGCTTAGACCGTGTTCAGATCGTTGGGGAGTATTCTGATGTCAGATGTTAGAGGATTTAATTAACCTGGCTTAGTGTATAACGCTGGGTGATTTATATGTGGTTCTCAATTGTTTCGGTTTGTGCAGATTATTATGGCAGATCAGGGTGAGGGATCCGGTGCAGGTAAGCCAGTGGGCGACGAGTACATCCGCAGATCAGAGCTGTTTGAGGTCTTGACAGAGTTTTACAGACAGCGGCGTGAGCAGGGTCAGAGTTTGGGTCCGAGTCCGGGGCCGGCTGTTCAGCCGACAGTGAAAGAGTCAGAGATTGGTGCTTCATCTTCTACGCGGAGGGGTGGGTCCTTTAAGGATTTTGTGACGGGAAATCCACCCCAGTTCAGAGGTGAGGGTGAGCCAGGGGTAGCTATGGCATGGGAACGAGAAGTAGAGGCAGCCTTCAGAGCTGCGCATGTGGAGCCGAGAGATATGGTCGGTTATGCGACCTATCTGTTGAGGGGAGGGGCGCCTCAGTGGTGGCAGTCTATAGAGTCAGTGATGACATCTTCTGCGGCATCTGCGATGACGTGGGATCAGTTCAGGGTTGTGTTCGAGCTGCAGTACATCCCAAGAGATGAGAGACGAGAGATGGAGCGTCGATTCTTGCAATTGCGGCAGGGAGAGATGACGGTGCAGTAGTACGTGGACCGGTTCAACGAGCACTCCCAGTTTGCGACTCACCACATCACCACCGAGCAGCGAAAGGTCGATACGTTCATTGATGGATTGCGAGCAGATATCAGGGAGTTCGTTGGGATGCACGAGACTCCTACCTTCTCCAGAGCATTAGAGATGGCCCGCATCAGAGAGCGGGAGATAGCCAAGCAGAACGAGGATCCATCTTTTCAGCATCGGCATGCAAGGACTCCTGAGCGGACCTCGAGAGATCGGAGGCATTCTAGAGACGATTCCAGGGAGCGACGTTCGGGTCAGAGTTCGAGAGATAGACGAGATAGAGATAGAGACAGAGACAGAGACAGGGAGCAGAGGTCGAGTGGACCGGGGCGGAGCCAGAGATCAGATCGTCAGAGTCAAAGGCGGAGTTCGAGATATACAGAGCAGAGTCAGAGCAGCGTAGGGCAGAGGCCTCGAGATGGGGGCGATAGAGGAGACAGTTCGGTTGGAGATCGGGGGTGCCCGATATGTCACCGTCGTCATAGTGGGTCGTGTGTGCTCAGGTGTTATCGATGCGGACAGCGTGGGCATGCTGCCGCCGTGTGTACTGCTCCAGAGCCATTGTGCTTTCGTTGTGGGAGGCCGGGACATAGAGTGCTAGACTGTCCAGAGTTGAGATCAGCGGTGCGGGGTACGAGTTCTAGCGGGGCCAGAGCAGAGCCGTCGACATCCGGTCGTCATGATTCTAGGGCGTGGAGTTGGGTATTTCAGGCGACTGCAGAGGCAGCTCGAGATGATGCTGATATGGTTTCGGGTACGTCTTTCTGAGCTTGCTTTGAGCGTGTGTCAGTTGTGAGGCGAGTTATGGGTCTGTGTCTGTGATCAGTGTGTGTGTTCTGTTGTGTGTGACTGCTTCATCGTGTCTGTGATTATGTGGCTCAGTGATAGAGATGTGGAAGGGTTGTGTATGAGTTATATGAGATTGTTATATCTGGGTATGTGTGTGAGAGTGGGATATTCTGTGATATGATGGGTTATTAGAGTTCTGGGGTTGGGCATTGTGTCATATTAGTGGATCAATTTATATAAATATTTATTGCGAATGTGTTTGTGATTGTGGGATTCAGTGACAGAGAGGCGGGATTGTATGTATGGACTGATTGGGGTCGTTATGCTTGGGGTGTATATGTGGAGTCAATGTGTTAGATTCGGGTTTATTGTGATCTGAGCTTTTGAATTCAAAATTGTGCTATGATGAGTGAATTAACCCTGTTGAGTTATGCGAGTTATGTGAATAGTCATTGTGAACGTGTTTGTGATGTGCTAGTGGATTGATCCTTCTGATAGTGGACTATCATATCGATGATGGATTAAAATTCATGCGTGAGTATTTATCCATATCTATGATATTGCGTTTTATGAGACATGTTCATTAGTTGTGGTGAGAGAGTCGAGAATTCTATTGTGATAGTGAATTAACCCATCGAGAGTGGATTTAATCTTTTTATGAGTTTAATCATGATTATGAGTTTGCGTTTAGTGATTCGATGGAGATATCTTTATGTGTTGCTGTGAGTGGATTTGAAGATCTGCTATGTTAGTGAATGATATGTACAGAGCTATGCGAATATGTGATGAGAAAGAGCAAAGATTGATGGATTGAGATCATGTGCGGACCGAGTGGCTTATGAGGTGACGCCATGAGAAGACCTTATGAATAGAGGATACATCGTTACAGGTATGCGATTTAGAGGATTTAATTGAGTTATTAGTGGATTATCTAACTGAGTTAAAAATTCGATGGGATTAACATGCTTGAGAGTCAAGGTGAAGAGATGTATCATTGATGATTGTAATATTCAGAATTCAAATGCGAATTCGACAGAATTGTTGAGAATTATATCGAGATTATGAGTCAACATTTTCGGGGATTTAACTAAGAGATGTGTGATTGCGAATGAGTTTGCGAGAGATTCCGGGGACGGAATCTTTTTAAGAGGGGAGGATTTGTAACATCCCGTTTTCAGAGTTATTGCGTGGAATTATTTTAGTGGATGTTTAATATATTATTATTGCGTGGGTCGAATGATAACCCGAGTAGTGGATTGATACGTGTCGGGTTATGAGTTACGTGTTATCGGGTAATTAATTTGGTGGATTTAATTTATCGGCTCATTTATTTTATTATTATTGTGTGTTCCAATTAAATTCCGTTTCGTGGATTTAACGTGTCGAGACCGAGTGATACGTGTCTCCGAGCTATTAATTAGCGGATTAATTATTTTTATGAGATCGTGGAATTAATTGGGTTAAGTGGATATTAGTTATGAAAAAGTGATATCGGGTTCGGATTTGGCGGGTTCGGACTTTCTAATTGAGAAAAGCGTATATATGGATTGGAATGAAGTAACCTTATCCCTTTCTTTCTTTCTCCTTTCCAATTCCAGAGAAGTGTGAGGGTGTGTGCTAGTGTTCGGAGCTGCTAGAAGTCATCAAGAAGCTAAATTGGTTGCTAAGTTTGAGTGATCTTCTTCTTTTGTGTTCTTGATCAAGTGGAGGTAAGATTTCTTGATGTTGGATTGCCAAAATTCGTGTATGTATGTATATGAATGTAAGGGTATGAGTTCTGAAGTTGTATGCTTGAGTATGTGTGAGTTTTATGTGCTGATATTGCTGGGAATCGAGTATGGGATTTTATTTCCCTGGTTTCTGCCATTTTTGCGAACTGTACTGCTGCTGATCTTGCGTGAGCGCGGCCGCGATCGGCCAGGCGCGGCCGAGACCCCCCTGGGCGCGGTCCGCGATCGGGGTGAGGGTAGTCGGGTCGGTTTCGGAGCTTCGGGAATCTGTGGGAGTGTGCTATGGGTCATATATGGTTGTGATAATTGTGTTTGGGTTCTGATTGTGTTCGGTTGGGTTTGTAATAATCTGTAAGAATCTGTGTTAATTACAGGTTCGAGCCGACCGCATTCTGAGCAGCGATAGAGTTCGGGTTTCGATTGCTTTCGGGTATCGGTGAGTATTCGAGTTCTTTTACAAATCGCGCGTAGTCTTTTACGAGTCAGTTATGTGATGTGATATGTGTATATGAGGCAGAGATTTGGCGCAGGTATGAGTTTCTCCACCCTATACGTGTTATATGTGTTTGAGTTGCAGGTGTCCGCGATATGTGATCGCGCAGGCTGACTGTCCCTAACCAGTCACGAGATATGAGGCTGTATATATACGGCAGTGATATTGCCCGGTCGCTCCTGTGCCTATTGAGTAGCTAACCGCTGCTGTGTGCGGCCTGTTAGCTGGGGAACGTGGTCCCCTTTAGAGCAGAGATATGTGTTGTGCATCGAGTTGCACCTACGTGTTGAGATATTATTGTGTTGTGCATCGAGTTGCACCTATGTGTTGAGATATTATTGTGTTGTGCATCGAGTTGCACCTATGTGTTGACATATTACTGTGTTGTGCATGTTATACGTGTTATCGTGCAGAGTCTAACCCTCGAGTACTCACGAGCTTCCGAGCTTACGTATTCGAGTCTACCATGTTCAGGGTATCAGGAAAGAGATTGGTAGCCGGGTTTGCTGAACAGGGAATTGCGGATAATCGAGGACGGTGTATCTGCCTTGCTAGGGATTATGTTAGTGTTGGCTGTGTTAGCATCTTTTGGGGATGTTGTAATCTAGTGAATTATGTGTTAATGACAATTATGTGAAAGTTTAAATTATCAGTGACTTCGAGTTATCCTATGACATGTGTTTAATGGAGTATTGAGATGTTGCCACTTGTGTATTGTATTGACGTGGCATTTCTGAGTTCGGGGAGGGTGTTACACTACTGAACAGGCTGGACATAAACTGTCTACGCTGCTCTTCACTGGTAAGCAGCTTGGGCAGTTTACAAGTGTTCTGTTCTTTGTGAACAGAACCTGTTCTTTGTGAATAGGCTAAACACTTTATGGAATATGTTTCCAAGTCCTCATGTATTGTTTTTGACTACAAGATCAGTTTACAAAGTCGAAGACAAAGTGGAAATCAAAACTGCTCAGCCTGCCCAAGCTGTTCTGTTACAAGGAAGGAAAACACAAAGTTGACATTCCTTATTTAGTTAAAGGCAACGCAAAAGTAGACAAAGAGAAAAGACAAAAGTTCTGCCCACATGAAGACAAGTCTGCTTTTCAGAATGTGCAGAAAAGTTTATGTTGTCTTTTCATCAAGACTTTACCTTTTTCATTCCGTCCAATGAATAAGCTTCACTTAGATGCTCTGATTGAGTATAAAAAGAAACTTCCAAGGATTGAAAGAATATGCCAAAGAGCTAAGTGTTGAAACCAAGAGTGAACGTGCATTGAAAGAGAGTCTTTCATGCATGCAAGTCTGCTTGAATAAAACAGTGCTCAGTGTCTAAGCTGTTCTTGTTCAAGCTGTTCCTCAGAGTCTTGTAAACACAGTGAGTGATTCTTAGTGAGTGTATTCATTGTAATCAGTTTAAGTCTGTCTTAGACTAGTTAAACATACTGTTGTATCTGTCATCTCAGCTTGAACCTTTCCGCATTCAAGCTCGTTTGTAATTAACATTTGTTGATAATACATACAAACATTGAGAAAATTGTGTGTAGTTTTTAAATAGCTGTATTCACCCCCCTCTACAGCTTAAGGCTATATACTTGGGATATCTTTTGGGACCTACAACTGGTATCAGAGCAGTTTAGAGTGTGTGTCATTCTAGATCTCTCATTCTCCCAAAGTTTCCATGGACAACAGTGCTGCAAGTTCCTCATACTATGACAATGGCTCAATGGGCAAACCTCCAAAGTTCAATCATCAGAACTTTTCTGGTTGGAAGTACAGAATGATGCTCTACTTAGAGAATCTGGATGTGCAACTACCAGAGATTGTAATGGAGGGTCCCTATGTGCCAACCTCTGTTACAACCATAACTCCTGCTGTTGAAGGAGCTGCTCCTGAAATCAGAACATTTGAGAAAGCAAAAGCTCAATGGTCTGATGAAGACAAAAGACTGGTGGCTCTTGATACAAAAGCCAGAAACAACCTGGTCATCTCTCTGCCTGATGATGTGTTCAAACAGGTTGAGAAGATGAAAACTGCAAAGGAAATGTGGGATACTTTGTGTACAGTCTATGATGGACCCACAATCACACTTGACAACAGGATTAATAATCTTGTTAGATAGTATGAACTCTTCTTTGCAAAACCAAATGAGACTCTCACTGAAACCTACACCAGGTTTACTGCTCTTGTAAATGATCTCAAAGCTGTTGGGATCACCAAGGACAACCTGACTTTGGTAAACAAACTCTTAGACGTACTGCCTGAAGAATGGAATTATTTTTCTACAATCTTAAGGAATTCAGGTACCAACAGAAATATGGATCTTGTTAATCTGTATGGATCCTTACTGAATGATGAGCAGTCAAGGCAACAGAAGAGAAATGCCTTGGAAATATCTAAGAAGGGTGCAGCCTTTGTGGCCAGTGTGAGACAACCTGTAAATCAAGTGAGTGATGTGTTCACTCAACCTGATCAACAGGCTGATGACAAGGAGGAAATGTCTGATGAGGAAGACAGTGCAGATATTGCTGAACTGGATGATGAGCAAATGATAGCCATGCTTGTCAAAAGGTTCAACAAGAAAAGGTTTGGAAGAAACATGCTGCAGGGAAGCTCAAATGTCGTTAAAAAGAAGGAAATTGATAAGACCAAAGCTGAGTGCTTCAAATGTGGCAAAACTGGCCATATAGCTGCTGACTGTGTGTCAAAAGCTGTTGGTCAGTCATCCAAACCACACAAGACAAATAGGGATGATGGCTATAGGGCTAAGTACCTTATGACAATGGCTGAGCTGAGGAAGTTGGAAAACTCAATGGTTTCCAACCGGCAAAAGGGACTCATGGCAGAGACTTGTGACTGGGAGGAGTCTGACTCATCATCTGATGAAGAAGACAATCACTGTCTGATGGCCAACACTGATGTCCCATCAACAAGCAACTTCAAACAGGATCTGGCTGAAGCTGAAGCATTTAGCTGCTTGGAGAACTGGAACCCTACAATGATGTATAAGGTACAAAATTTTATGGATTACAGTTCTGAAGAAAAAGTTAAAATGTTTGAATATATGCTTGTTGCTCTGAAAGCCGTTGTTGAGAAGCATACTGTTTTATTATCTGAAATCTCCAAGCTCAAAACTGATCTTGAAACAAAATCCAGTAAACTGGACAGTTTCCATAAGTTGGAAACTGAACTTGATGAATTAAAGCACATCAATTCTATTTTACTAGAAGAGAAAAGAGAAACACATATAAAACATGCTAACCTTCAAAAGATAGTTAACTCTTGGTGCCAATCCACACAAAAAGTCAGCCACTGCATAAGTCAGCAGATTCCTGCACAAATCCAAGCCTATCTTGGAGGGGATCTTGACACAGCAGCTTCCATTTTCGAGGTTAATAATTTGAAAGAAGACTTGTCCACTCTTGGTGAGCTTCCAAACACTTTTATTCAAAAAGTGAATGGTAAATTAATCTCAACAAACAGGGTTGTCAGGCCTCAAAACACTGACAACACGTTTGAACCTAGCACAAAAGCTGCTGATGAAATAAGTTTTCCATCAAGTCAGCTTGCTAAGTGTTCTGCTGATTCACACAAGCAAAAGAAAGGAAAGCATGTCCAAACTGCAGCTATGGACACCAAGCCTGTTGACAAGACAGGCTTTGGACCTAAAACTGATGTAAAAAGTCATAATAATCCTTTTAATGCTGAACATTTTGAAAAGAAGTTTTCAAAAGGTAAGCAGTCTGTCTTTAACAAGGGTAAGTCTCATGTTGAAGGCAAACCTGCTGTGATTTCAAATAAGTTTTCTAATCATAGTAGTAAGCTGGTTTTAAATGAAAATAAGTTTTTCAAAACAAAAAATAATGATTATGTTGATAGGCAACATCAATCACATCTAAGGAAGGACAAAGGCAAAGCCATTGCTCAGCCTGAAAAATTTAGGAATAAGTTTCCTAAACCTGTGGAAGTTCAAAAGCCAATTAAGCTTCCTATCTTTGACATCTGTCCCCCTAAAAAGAGGAAAGAAGAGACAGGCAAAGCTGTTGCTATTGAACTTACCACTCAAGCTGTTGATTCATGAAATAGTAATAAGTTTGCTAAATCTACTAGTAAAATCAACAGAAATAACTCAGAATGTGTTTCTGAGAGGTCTTCTTCCAAAAATGCCAAAAGGATAAAATGTTATAAATGTGGAATGAAGACACATCTGGCTAAAGATTGTCCTGAAACTGAGGACATAAGGCCTGCTGACTCTGATGTTTCCCTCACAGCTAACATAAACAGTGTTGGAAACATCTTAGTCAATGAAAGTGGTATCCAAACTGATACCATTCGAATAGGGAATATTAGTGTTGATATCACAAGTCCATCAACAAATGTTGATGAAGTAGGAGAACTCATCTTTGTGATGAGTTCCCCTAAAAATGACTAATATTCTACTTGTCACTCTGCAGGAAAAACAACCATCCCAGGTTTGGTACTTAGACAGTGGCTGCTCAGGGCAGATGACAGGTTGTATGGACCTGCTGAGTGATCTCAGGCCTGAAAAAGGGCCAAAAGTCACATTTGGTGACAATGTACAGGGATCCACTGAGGAATATGGAACTCTTAAAGCTGGTGCTGCAGTGTTCAAAAGAGTAGCCAATGTGGTTGGGCTAAAACATAATCTTGTTAGCATCAGTCAGCTATGTGATGCTGGCTACAAGGTTAATTTTGATGAGCACCTGGGTTACATTTTAGATCCCCAAGGCAAAGTTGTGATGTGTGCTCAACGAAAGAAAGGTGTATATGTTGTGAACATGAAAACTGTTGATCCCACAACTGAAACCTGTTTTCTGACAAGAACAAATGCAGACCTAAACTGGTTATGGCACAAAAGGCTGTCACACCTGAACTTCAAGAACATCAACAAACTCTGTAAGAAAGAGTTGGTGATAGGTTTGCCTTCTATGACCTTTGTTAAGGATAAACTCTGCACAGCTTGTGAGAAAGGCAAGCAGAAGAAATCATCTTTTAAATCCAAACATAATTTTTCTATTGATACTCCTCTCTTCTTGATCCATATGGACTTGTTTGGACCTGTCAATGTCCCAAGTCTAGGAGGAAGAAGATACACTCTAGTAATGGTTGATGAGTTCTCCAGGTACATATGGGTTATCTTCTTGAAGGGCAAAGGAGAGGCTGCTAGAGAAATTATTGGATTTGTGAAAAAGATGGAAATGCTGAACTCTGCCCAACTGAAGTAGCTTTGAAGTGATCATGGTACTGAATTCAGAATCAGTACTCTTGAAGACTTCTGTGAAAAGAAAGGAATCACTCAAAACTTTTCAGCTGTAAGAACTCCACAACAAAATGGAGTTGATGAAAGAAGAAACAGAACTCTCATTGAAGCTGCTAGAACCATGTTGTGTGCATCTGGTTTACCTTCATCATTCTGGGCTGAAGCTGTTAACACTGCCTGCTTCACCCAAAACAGATCCTTAGTGTTGAAAAGGTTCAACAAGACTCCCTATGAGTTGATCAAAGGGAGGAAGCCAAATGTCAGTTACTTCCATGTGTTTGGTTATCCCTGCTTCATTCTGAATCAAAGGGACCAACTGGCAAAATTTGAACCAAAATCTGATGAAGGTGTATTTGTTGGGTACTCTGCTATCTCCAAAGCCTACAGAGTGTACAACCACAAAAGAAAGGTGATAGATGAATCTATCAATGTCACCTTTGAAGAGTCCAAGAATGCTTCCACCAAAGTTGTTCCTGAATCAGTTTCTGGAGAATTAAACTTTGATGATCTGATGCTTTCAAATAGTGAAGAGGACTCAAAAGCTTCCACTACACCCAGTGTGGAACCTGTTAATCATGATGGACATGATGATGATTATGTCAACACAACCTGTTTGAATAAGTGTACTGACTTAATCACAACTGCATGTCCTGAACCTATCAATGCTGATTTTCCTAGTTCCTCTGCTGATGTGTTCAACAGTGGTCAATCATGTTCAACAAGTGAACACGCTCAAGACAACAGTGTGTCTGAAAATCTTGGGAGCTGTTCAACAGGACCTGCTGAAGCTGCTGATAACTCAGGAGAATCATCATTGAAGAATGATCCTAAGTGGATCAGATGTCACCCCAAGGATCAAATAATTGGTGACATCAACAAAGGGGTACAAACAAGGTGGGACAGCTTAGGGAACTTCTGTATGTTTTCTAGTTTTGTTTCACTAATGGAGCCAAAGAGAGTGGATGAAGCACTAAAAGATGCCAATTGGATCACTTCCATGCAAGAAGAGCTCAATCAGTTTGAGAGAAACAAGGTATGGAAGCTGGTCCCTGCTCCTAAAGGTAAAACTATAATTGGCACTAAATGGGTTTTCAGGAATAAGATGGATGAGCAAGGTCATGATAAGAAATAAGGCAAGACTGGTTGCTCAGGGTTATAGATAGGAGGAAGGAATTGATTATGATGAGACATTTGCTCCTGTGGCCAGGCTAGAAGCAATTCGTTTGTATCTAGCCTACGCTGCTCATAAGAGCATTAAGGTATTTCAAATGGATGTGAGGAGTGCATTTTTGAATGGGAAGCTGCAAGAATAAGTTTATGTCAAGCAGCCTCCAGGTTTTGAAAATGAACAATATCCAGGCTTTGTCTATAAGTTGGACAAAGCACTCTATGGTCTCAAACAAGCCCCTAGAGCCTTGTATGACACTCTTACTGAATTCCTTATGAGCAATGGGTATTCCAGAGGTAAAGTGGATACCGCACTGTTCAAAAAGAAGGTGAAATCTGATATTATGCTTGTTCAAATTTATGTGGATGATATAATATTTGGTTCTACCAATGAGCAGTTATGCAAGAATTTTTCATTACTCATGAAATCCAAATATGAAATGAGTATGATGGGAGAACTTACTTTCTTTTTAGGACTATAGGTTAAACAAACCTCAACTGGAATTTTTATAAATCAAAGAAAGTATACCTTAGATCTCTTGAAAAGGTTTAAATTTGATCAAAGTTCTCCTACTAAAACCCCAATGGCAACCAATGTAAAATTGGATGTTGATGCCAGTGGCAAAGCTGTTTCAGTAACAGCTTACAGAGGTATGATTGGGAGCTTGCTATATTTAACTGCTAGTAGACCTGATATTATGTTTGCAACCTGTTTGTGTGCTAGGTTCAAAGCTGATCCAAAGGAATCTCATCTAGTTGTTGTTAAAAGAATCTTCAGATACCTGAAGGGTACATCAGGTTTGGGTCTTTGGTATCCCAAAGACTCAAGCCTTGAACTAACAGGTTATTCAGATTCTGATTTTGCAGGCTGCAGGCTAGATAGGAAAAGCACAACAGGTGGATGTCAACTCCTTTGTGGTAAGTTGATAAGTTGGTATAGCAAGAAGCAGAACTCAGTGTCTACTTCTACTGCTGAAGCTGCGTACATTGCTGCTGGAAGCTGCTGTGGGCAGATTCTGTGGATGCAGCATCAGCTTGAAGACTATGGGCTTGTGTATAGGAAAATTCCTATTCTGTGTGATAACACAAGTGCCATAGCCATTTCCAACAATCCAGTATTTCATTCAAGAACAAAGCATATTGAAGTCAGACATCACTTCATCAGGGTTCACATTCAGAAAGGTAATGTGGAGGTAAGTTTTATTTCCACAAATGAACAGCTTGCAGACATTTTCACCAAACCTCTTGATGAAACCAGGTTTAATTACCTTGTCAGCAAGCTGGGCATGTTAAACAAAAGTGACTAAGTGTCCTCAAAGGTCTAAGAGCTTGTATGTCTCACATTGCTCATGTTTCTCAAAACAACTTAGACAGAACAGGCTATGCATGTTTTGTACTTAGCCATTTTTCTGAAATCTTTGAACAGCTTGAACATACAACAGGCTGAACAAAAACAGTTTACTCGTCCAGCCTGCTCTAATGGTCCATTCTTCACTCTGCTCATTCCCTCACACTGATTTACAAGACATTGTCTTGCAACCTGATCAGTTATTGGACACAACCTGTTCCTACATGGTTGAACAGGTTGAGGGAACAGCTTGAAGAATGAACAGCTTGTGATGACCCTGCTCATCACAGGTTTGACCAACAGCTTAGACCAACAGTTTTTAATTACCTTTCTTCATAATTAAGTTATTTAATTTCTGTTTTTATTTAACTTAATTACTGCGGATAATGTGGGTTACGTGTGTTAGTGATTAAAAAGGGCTCAAGTGGTCTGACAAACGGTCTGACATGGACAACCGTTCTGTTTTCCGTTAACGACCTTTTCAAATCAACCGCCCAAATATTTCTCTCTCATACCCACTCACATTCAAATCCTATAATGTGAGGGTGGATCCAGAAGCTGCTCCCAAGAGAAAATCCAAAGCCAGGTCCAACTTGTTAAGAGGACTATGGCAACCACTGAAGCTGGGCCTGTGACAAAGAAGGCCAAAACAGCTCAGTCTGAGTCTGCACCCTTAGCCTCTGTGGCTGAGGGGGAGCAGGCTCCTCACCCTGGTTCATTCGTTGAACCTGAAGCCTCTGTGGCTGGTGCCTCTGTGGCACTTGAGACTATGGAACAGGTCAACCCACCTGTTTCTGACCCAGTCTCTAAACCTGTCCAATCTGAACCTCTCATCACCTCTCCACAATCACCCACTTCATCCATCCAATAACAACAAAAATCCCTAACCAAAAAGAAACTAGCCCAAACAACTAGCTCCTCTGTTCCCTCTCAACAGGGTTCAGTTGTAAAAGAAGCCACCCCTGCTGCCTCTCCTATTTTGGGAGAAGGTTCAGCACATTTGGAGCCTGCTTCACTTCAAACTGTGTCCACCCAGAGTCAGCCTAGACCCTCTGGTTCCTACCAACAGGAGCCAGTTGTACAAACGAAGATAGCCACCTCAACTATTCCAGCCTCCCAACAGGCTGAGAATATTGAAAGACAGGAGCCCTCTCCACTCCATACTGAGTCCACACTGTCCCCTACTCAAACTTCTTTACACCCTGAGTCTGCACGAGGTGCCCACACTGCTGGTATAGACCAATCAGCAGCTCAGCCTCAAACTTCTACTCCCCTTGATACAGCTGTTCTACACCAAACAGCTGCTGAGGGACCAACAACCCAAGCTGATGAACCTCAGGGAACATACCATCCCTTTGGTGAGGCTGCTCCTTCTATGCAAATTCCATCAGCAGGTTTCACCACTGCTGAAGTTGAAATGCATATCCCATCTCCCCATGATGAGGTGCTTTTACACCAAGGCACTGCAGAGGGAACACCCACTGGCCTTCATGGAGATGTTGCAACACAAGAAGCATCTGAAAGGCACCCACCGTCAATCCCTTCTCCTGATGATGCAGCTACAGCTGCTGCTGAGGGACCCTTTGACCCCTCCAAGCTGGGCCATATTACTTTTGCCCAGGCTATGGAGCTTCTCTCAAATATTCCCCTTCCCTCTTCATCACATCCTCATACACCAACCTCATCATCTTCTTCTCCATCAACCCAATCTAAACAGTCCACCCATTCACCTCCGTCTCCTAAAGACTTGCCTTTGAAGGATTAGCTTTCTCTGCTGACAAACAAAGTTGGTTCTTTAGAAACTACTATGACCTCTCTACCCTCTCTTATTTCAGACTCTGTGTCTGAACTGCTTAAGGGGTTCTTTGATTGTTCAACGATTCCTTCCCTGCCACTCCACAAACTGATAATTCTCCACAGCTGCTTGCACTCACTGCACAGCTGCAAACTGTATCCACATCCCTCTCCTCAATTCTTTCACTACAACATGACTCTGTGTCCTCAATGACAGCTATTCCTCAACAGCTGTCATCTCTCCTAACTTCTTGCAACTCTACACTTCCTGATACTCTGGCCAGCTTGAATACCCTCATTGGATCCCTATCAAAATCTGTGTCATCATACCTTGCTGATATGCAAGATTCTCTAGAACTACATCTTGCACAGCTTCAAAGTTTGCTGTTCACAGCTTCCGATAGGGAAAACATTGTTAAGCTGAACTCTCTTGCTGATACCCAATCCTCTTCTCTTCAAACCTGTCTTTCCCAGCTTGCAGAGGTGAAGGACAACTTGGCATTCTTAGTGAATAGCCTTGTTGGCCCCAGGCCTGCTGCCAAAACTGCTGGCAAGCCTGATGACTTCGTGTCTTCAGGCAGACCAGGTGTTGAAGATGCTGGTACATCTCCTTCAAAGGGGGAGAAGTCATCTGCCTGGAAGACTAAGTCTAAGGGGAAGAAAACATGTTCTCCTAAGGAGAAATCAATACCTGCAATACTCACTGGTCAACCAGCAGGAGCATCTGCAACAGGTACAATGGAGGGTGACTCTCACGCTGCTCAGCCTACTCAGGCTGAATCTCCAATCCCTGCTCAGTCTAAGGGGGAGGAATCTATTCCTGAGGGCAGGCCAAGCAGCAGAAGGAGGCATCTGATTTTAGAAGAAGAAGAGGAGGAGGAGGAAAGTCCTGAAGCTGCTGTCACTACAGCAGCTAAAGGAAAAGAAAAAGCAGCAACTGATCCTCAACTGTAGAAAGCAGCTGAGCTTAAATTTCACAAAGCCAGGGCCAAAGAAACAGGTCTTCCTATGCACAAATATTTTGAGTTTAGAGAAGAACAGCTTCAAGTCCTGGAAGCTTTAAGGAAAGAAGAAGAATCTGCCGAAGCTGCTAAGTCTTTTGCACTTCAAGAGGCAAGGAAAGTCAAAATGTCCTCTCTGGTTGTGCAAAAGAAAATATTGGAAGCTGCTAAGGGATCAGCAGAAGAGAAGGAAGCAGAAAAAGAAAAGGGTGCTCTAGTCTCAGTGACAAAAAGTTCAGTGCCCTCTGCAAGAGCTCAGTTTCACTTTGACAACCTGGCAAGAAGAAAATTTCAAGATGTTGCTGATAGAAGGATTGCCAAGGAAGCAATTGTCAAAGCTGTGCCCATATCAAGAAAAGGCAGTCAGTAGAAGTTGAAAATAACCCGAATGGGTGCAGCAGGCCCAGAACTAGAAACATATGACTACACTGACGTTGCACAAATGGGGTACAGAGAACGGATTGAGCTGGCAGTTGCTCTGAGTGAGTCTAGGTCAGAAACTGCTAAGACTGTCATAGCATATGTCAAGAAACTGATGGAGAGAGTGAAGAATCTTGGCCTGATCTCCAAAGAAGTTAGTGAAGGTGTCTATGTGACACAACCAAAAATAAAGGCCAGGAGGACAAGGAAGGACACTGAGATGGAACAACTCCTCATCTTGATAGAACAAGGTGACTATGCTATTGAGATGAAAGGAGTTGATCACAGCCTGCCTAGTGGAATTGAGTTTGAGGATGGTAAGATCATTGAAGAGCCTGAGCTGGGGGCATTTTTTGTAGATCCCTTAACTCAGAAGAAATGCTTTCAGAGAGCATCAGATCTATACAAGGTGCATCTGAGACAGCTTTTAGCCTTCAGACTTGCAATTTCATTCAGGCAGTCAAGTAGGTGGAGAGCAGCTATCTGGGATCAGCTCATAGGCTGTTATGAAAGAGGTGAACTTGAGGATCCCAAGTTTATGATAATAAGAAGTGAGATTGAAGAACTTGAGGATACTAGAGAGCAACTTGAGAGATGTTTGAAGGTCCCCCTCCATTGTGATGAAGTCCATCTACCATCTGGGAAGGTGAAGAATGGAAGCTGTCCATTAGTTGGACAGGCTTACCATTATCTGCTCCCAACAAAAACAGTCCAAAATCTGATGTACATTAGTTGTACTTTATTTACATATGTTGTAATTTTCTCTTTTGCATTAGTTGTAATATACATCAGTACATCAGTTTACTTTTGTAAGAACATGTGTTGTTCTAATGTAATCAAAAATCAGTGTATATATAAACTGATCTTTTACTTTATGTTGATGTTGTAATTTTATTTCAACAAATGTAGTGTAAAAATATATGGTGATTTTTGATAAGGCCAGCTTAGACTGGTTATTGCAAATAGGGGGAGATTGTTAGGCACAAAAAGGCCTCAGTTAAACCTGTTGTGCATCTGAGGGAGAGATTATTAATCAAACCTGTTGATGCTTTTTGAAGGTTGAATTTAAGGCCTGTTATATGCCTTATTGAAACTTGAAACTGATTTGCAATATCAGGCTGAAGTTGTTCTATGTGTTGCATGTGTTGCAACAAAGGCAGTTTTGCCCAAGCTGTTCAGTCTGCTGAACAGGCTGGACATAGACTGTCTACGCTGCTCTACACTGGTAAGCAGCTTGGGCAGGATACAAGTGTTCTGTTCTTTGTGAACAGGCTAACACTTTATGGAATATGTTTCCGAGTCCTCATGTATTGTTTTTTACAACAAGATCAGTTTACAAAGTCGAAGACTAAGTGGAAATCAGAACTGCTCAGCCTGCCCAAGCTGTTCTGTTACATGAAGACAAAAGGATATTTGAAAAAGGGTGACAGACCTTTTTCTTATATCAAAATAGGCCTTTACAAAGGAAGAAAAACACAAAGTTGACATTCCTTATTTAGTTAAAGGCAATGCAACAGTAGACAAAAAGAAACTTCCAAGGATTGAAAGAATATGCCAAAGAGCTAAATGCTGAAACCAAGAGTGAACGTGCATTCAAAGAGAGTCTTTCATGCATGCAAGTCTGCTTGAATAAAATAGTGCTCAGTGTCTAAGCTGTTCTTGTTCAAGCTGTTCCTCATAGTCTTGTAACACAGTGAGTGATTCTTAGTGAGCGTATTCATTGTAATCAGTTTAAGTCTGTCTTAGACTAGTTAAACATACTGTTGTATCTGTCATCTCAGCTTGAACCTTTCCGCATTCAAGCTCGTATGTAATTAACATTTGTTGATAATACATACAAACATTGAGAAAATTTTGTGTAGTTTTTAAATAGCTGTATTCACCCCCTTTCTACAGCCTAAGGCTATATACTTGGGATATCTTTTGGGACCTACAAGATTACTACTGGTGAAAGGGTAGGTTTGCTGACTTTGCAAGATTTAAGTACATGCGTATGTGGATATGCATTGATGAGGGATATGTTCCTCCTACGCAAGAACTCGAATGCCGATTAAGAGTCCTGACGTATCAGAACATGAAAGACGACAACAAGAAAATTTATGAGGCCGAAAACCGAGTTTTCTCGTCTATCAGAATGCCACTACCTCAGGAGATCCTACACACACTAAGAAATCACAGGACTTTTAAAGAGCTTTGAGATGCTCTAGAGAAGCGGTGTGGGGGAAATCGCAGGGTACGCAAGGGAAGAACAGAAATGCTAAAACAACAATTTGCTATCTTCAATGCACTGAAGTATGAGACGCTAGATGACACGATTACTAGATTCTATAATCTGCTAACTAGACTTGACAATCACCGTGTTGAGTATCAAGATCCAGAGATGTACTGTGGGAAATCAAAGCCGTCAACCTCTAGTGAACTGAAGTCGGGGGGCCACAACATACTTCTCGGGAGAGGAGCCTATACCAGTTGAGTTAGAGGATTTTAGTAATTGGGTGTTCATAGGGTTTTCCAAACTAGAAGAAAAACCATAACACTTAGCGGCTACTTCTCAAGGCTATCCTAAGATGTCTATGAGCACAAAATCAGCTGAAGATCATCTAAATCTTCTAGCTTCATTTGTCGCGGCTTACGACAATTGCATTCATGGTAAAATAAACGATCTAGCTATGTGGGAAGAGGACTACGATCAGGTAGATCTGGATGACTTAGAACAGAAGGACCTACAATGGCAAATGGCCATGGTGATGCAAAGGGTTAAGCGATTTATGAAGAGGACGGGAAGGAATTTTAGTGTAAGCAACAATGTTGGTTTCGACAAGTCAAAAGTTAAGTGATACAATTGTCAAGGATTGGACATTTTGCCAGAGAATGTCAACGACCAAAGGCAGAAAATATCAAAAAGTTGTAAAGCTTTGTGTAGAGCAGTGATTATATGCAGGTAGTCTTTTGAATCAGCATAGTTTTATAGGTTAATGAATATCTAACTAGAAGCTATCGTCAACTGGGAGTCTGTTGGTACACCATGTGTGACGATAGCAGTCTAGAGATGTAATAGATAGTCATTTGTAATTGATCAGGCTTTATTTATACAAGCCACATATGTTTGATCATGATTGTGTATAATGTTTACATTTTCATGATAAGTTCAAAGATAAGTTCAAAGATAAGTTCTAGAATAAGTTCAAAGGGTAGGGTTCGACTCCTACGCAAGAACTCGAAAGCCGATTAAGAGTCCTGACGTACCAGAACATGAAAGACAACGACAAGACAATTTATGAGGCCGAAGACCGAGCTTTCTCATCTATCAGAATGGCACTACCTCAGGAGATCTTACACACACAGAGAAATCACAGGACATCTAAAGAGCTTTGGGACACTCTAGAGAAGCGGTGTGTGGGAAATCCCAGGGTACGCAAGGGAAGAAGAGAAATGCTTAAGCAACAGTTTGCTATCTTCAATGCACTGAAGAATGAGACACTAGGTGACACGATTACTAGATTGTATCATCTGTTAACTGAACTTGACAATCACAGTGTTGAGTATCAAGAGACAGAGAAGATAGAAAAGCTTCTGGATTCTTTACCGGCTAAGTGGGAGATGTACACGGCGCTAATAAAGCATGACGAAGAGAAGTTTGAGACTCTCACTCTTGAAGAGATTATTGGAACGTTGAGGGCCTACAACTTCAAGTTACAGAAGAAGGAACGGGAATTTGATCAAGTTCAAGATCGGAAATCAAAGCCGTCAACCTCTAGTGAACTGAAGTCGGGGGCCACAACATTTTTCTCGGGAGAAGAGCCTACACCAGTAGAGTTAGAGGATTCTAATAATTAGGTGTTCATAGGGTTTTCCAAACCAGAAGAAAAACCATAACACTTAGGGTCTACTTCTCAAGGCTATACTAAGATGCCTATGAGCGCAAAATCAGCTGAAGATCATCTAAATCTTGTAGCTTCGTTTGTCGCAGCTTACGGCAATTGCATTCAAGGTAAAATAAACGATCCAGCTCTGTGGGAAGAGGACTACGATCAGGTAGATCCCGATGACTTGGAACACATAGACGTACAATGGCAACTCGCCATGGTGACACAAAGGGTTAAGCGATTTATGAAGAGGACGGGAAGGAATTTGAGTGTAAGCAACAACGTTGGTTTCGACAACTCAAAAGTTAAGTGCTACAATTGTCAAGGATTGGGACACGTTACCAGAGAATGTCAACGACCAAAGGCAAAAAAATATCAAAAAGTTGTAATGGTTTGTGTAGTGCAGGGATTATATGCAGGTAGCCTTTTGAAACAGCATAGTTCTATAGGTTAACGAATATCTAACTAGAACCTATCGTCAAGGGGGAGTCTGGCTGTACACCCTGTGTGACGATTGTAGTCTAGTCGTGTAGAAGATAGTCATTTGTAATAGGTGAGGCTTTATTAATACAAGTCACATATGTTTGATCATGATTGTGAATAATGCTTACATTTGAATGATAAGTTGAAAGATAAGTTCAAAAATAGGTTCTAGAATAAGATCAAAGGCTAGTGTTCGAACTTATCCATACCTAGACGAACTTAGTCAAGCTAAGTTCGTAGGGTATTGGACAAGTTCGTGGGCTTGGGCCTAAACGAACTTAATCTGTTAAGTTCGAACCTAATCACTATAATTATGGGTTAATCCGTTTTATATAGGGATTTGCGAAATTAGAATTCAGAGCTCGTATTAAGTCACGTACTAGCTAGAACAGATTTTTTAGAGTGTTTAGGAGAAATATACAGTGTCGGGTCATTCGTTGTATCAGCTATCATTATGTTAGTGTCCAGTTTACATGTGTAATCAATCCGTTAAGTCACTAACAAGGATTCCGCACTCGTTGGACGGTGTCGTGTCCATATCAGATCTGTAGACGTGGTTACCTTACAAGTGGTATCAGAGTAATTCGAGTGTTCTTTGTGTTCTTCATGTTTCGACGAACATTCTTGGTTTCTTGACGTTTTTACCGGATAAATCACCTTTTTGAAGTTTTCATAGTTCAACAAGCAAGAGTACGGAGAAAAATTCATATTAGTTCACTTTTTCAGTCGAAATCAGCGATTTAACATTAAAATCATTGGTTTAATCTGAAATTTTGAAAAAATAGAAGTTTTGGCCGTTTGTCGAACTTGCGGTCCTCGAACTGAAGGGGTGTATTAGGGTTCTTTGAACTTGACAGAATATGCACCTCTCGAAGTTGTTCTAGGGTTTCTTCGAATTTAACTGGCTTTCGAAGTTGTCAGACGTTCGAAGGTACGAATTTACATTGTTTCGAACTTGTCATAAGTTCGTAGGGTTTCTCGAACTTGAATCACTTCGAAATTGTCAGAACATCTAGGGTTTCTCAAACATGCATACTTTCGAACTTGTTGCGTTCGAACTTAAAACAATCCGAATTTAATTTAGAAAACGAATTTAAATTTAAATTAATTCGAACTTGTATAAGTTCGAACCTAATCACTATAATTGTTTAAGTTCGAAAACTAATAGTTTTAAAGAATGTCGAGTTTGCACAAATTTTTGGAAATGGACCACGAGGTCGGCAAAGAACATTCTCCACCCAAGCTGATGAAGTTGGAAGATTACTACTAGTGAAAGGGTAGGTTTGTTGACTTTGCAAGA
The DNA here is from genome assembly GCA_020465985.1 of Centrapalus pauciflorus. Classification (NCBI taxonomy): domain Eukaryota; kingdom Viridiplantae; phylum Streptophyta; class Magnoliopsida; order Asterales; family Asteraceae; genus Centrapalus; species Centrapalus pauciflorus. Next base: position 722,673 of record JAANYP010001244.1, on the reverse strand, counting down.
TTTAATGACATGCGTATGTGGATATGCATTTATGAGGGATATGTTCCTCCTACGCAAGAACTCGAAAGCCGATTAAGAGTCCTGACGTATCAGAACATGAAAGACGACGACAAGAATATTTATGTGGCCGAAAACCGAGCTTTCTCGTCTATCAGAATGGCACTACCTCAGGAGATCTTACACACACTGAGAAATCGCAGGACTTCTAAAGAGCTTTGGGATGCTCTAGAGAAGCGGTGTGGGGAAATCCCAGGGTACGCTAGGGAAGAACAGAAATGTTTAAGCAACAGTTTGCTATCTTCAATGCACTGAAGAATGAGACGCTAGACGACACGATTACTAGATTCTATCATCTGCTAACTGAACTTGACAATCACAGTGTTAAGTGTCAAGAGACAGAGAAGATAGAAAAGCTTCTTGATGCTTTACCGGCTAAGTGGGAGATGTACACGGCGCTAATAAAGCATGACGAAGAGAAGTTTGAGACTCTCACCCTTGAAGGGATTATTGGAACGTTGAGGGCCTACAAATTCAAGTTACAGAAGAAGGAATGGGAATTTGATCAAGTTCAAGATCTAGAGATGTACTTTGGGAAATCAAAGTCGTCCACCTCTAGTGAACTGAAGTCGGGGGCCACAACATTTTTCTCGGGAGAAGAGCCTTTACCAGTTGAGTTAGAGGATTCTAGTATTAGGGTGTTCATAGGGTTTCCCAAACCAGAAGAAAAACCATAACACTTAACGTCTACTTCTCAAGGCTATACTAAGATGCCTATGAGCGCAAAATCAGCTGAAGATCATCTAAGTCTTCTAACTTCGTTTGTCGCAGCTTACGGCAACTGCATTCAAGGTAAAATAAACGATCCAGCTCTGTGAGAAGAGGACTACGATCAGGTATATCCCGATGACTTGGAACACATGGACCTACAATGGCAACTGGCCATGGTAACGCAACGGGTTAAGCGATTTATGATGAGCACGGAAAGGAATTTGAGTGTAACCAACAACGTTGGTTTCGAGAAGTCAAAAGTTAAGTGCTTCAATTGTCAAGGATTGGGACACTTTGCCAGAGTATGTCAACGACCAAAGGCAGAAAATATCAAAAAGTTGTAAAGGTCTGTGTAGAGTAGGGAATATATGCAGGTAGTCTTTTGAATCAACATAGTTCTATAGGTTAATGGATATCTAACTAGAAGCTATCGTCAAGGGGGAGTCTGTTGGTACACCTTGTGTGACGATAGCAGTCTAGAGATGTAATAGATATTCATTTGTAATAGATTAGACTTTATTAACACAAGTCACATATGTTTGATCATGATTGTGTATAATGTTTACATTTGCATGATAAGTTCAAAGATAAGTTCTAGAATAAGTTCAAAGGCTAGGTTTCGAACTTATCCATACCTAGAAGAACTTAGTGAAGCTATGCTCGTAGGGTATTGGATAAGTTTTTGGGCTTGTGCCTTAACGAACTTAATCTGTTAAGTTCGAAACTAATCACTATAATTATGTGTTAATCCGTTTTATTTAGGTAGTTTTCCGAAATTAGAATTCAGAGCTCGTATTAGTTCACATGCTAGCTAGAATAGATTTCTTAGAGTGTTTAGGAGAAATATACAGTGTCGGGGTCGTTCGTTGTATCAATTATCATTGTGTTACTCTCCGGTTTCCATGTGTGATCAATCCGTTAAGGCATTAAAAAGGATTCTGCACTCGTTGGACGGTGTCACGTCATGATCAGATCTGTAGACGTGGTGACCTTACGAGTGGTATCAGAGCAATTCGAGTGTTCTTCGTGTTCTTCGCGTTTCGACGAACATTCTTGTTTTCTTGACGTTTTTACCGGATAAATCACCTTTTTGAAGTTTTTATAGTTCAACAATCAAGATTACGGCGAAAAGTTCATATTAGTTCACTTTTTCAGTCGAAATCAGTGTTTTTAACAATCAAAACTTTGGTTTAATATGAAATTTTGAAAAAATCGAATTTTTTGGCCGTTTCTCAAACTTGCGGCCCTCGATCTTAAGGGATGTATTAGGGTTCTTCGAACATGTCAGAATACGCTCCTCTCCAAGTTGTTGTAGGGTTTCTTCGAATTTCACTAGGTTTCGAAGTTGTCTGATGTTCGAAGGTTCGAATTTACGTTGTTTCGAACTCGTCATAAGTTCGTAGGGTTTCTCGAACTTGAATCACTTCGAATTTGTCAGAACATCTAGGGTTTCTTGAACTTGCATACTTTCGAACTTGTTGAGTTCGAACTTAAAACAATTCAAATTTAATTTACAAAATGAATTTAACTTAAATTAATTCGAACTTGAATAAGTTCAAAGTATTTACTTTAAATTTTTTAATTAAATTGTTTAAGTTCGAAAACAAAAAGTTTTAAAGAATGTCGAGTTTCCACAAATTCTTGAAAGTGGACCACGAGGTACACAAAGCAAATTCTCCACCCAAGGTGATGAAGTTGGAAGATTACTACAGGTGGAAGTATAGGTTTGCTGACTTAACAGAAATTGAAAGACGACGACAAGAAAATTTATGAGGCTGAAAATCGAGCTTTATTGTCTATCAGAATGGAACTACCTCAGGAGATCCTACACACACTGAGAAATCACAAGGCTACTAAAGATCTTTGGGACGCTCTATAGAAGCGGTGTGGGGGAAATCCCAGGGTACGCAAGGGAATGAGATGCTAGATGAGATGAGTACTAGATTCTATCATCTGCTCATTCAACTTGAAATCACAGTGTTGAGCATCAAGAGACAAAGAATATAGAAAAGTTTCCGGATATTTTACCGGCTAAGTGGGAGATGTACACGACGCTAATAAAGCATGAGGAAGAGAAGTTTGAGACTCACACTCTTGAAGGGATTATTGGAACGTTGAGTGCCTACAACTTCAAGTTACAGAATAAGGAACGAGAATTTGATCAAGTTCAGGATCCAAAGATGTACTTCGGGAAATCAAAGTCGCCAACCTCTAGTGAACTGAAGTCGGGGTATAGTAAGATGCCTATGAGCGCAAAATCAGCTGAAGATCATCTATATCTTTTGGCTTCGTTTGTCGCAGTTTACGGCAATTGCGTTCAAGGTAAAATAAACGATCCATCTCTGCGGGAACAGGACTACGATCAGGTAGATCCCGATGACTTGGAACAGATGGACCAACAATGGCAACTGGCCATGGTGACGCAAAGGGTTAAGCGATTTATGAAGAGGACGGGAAGCAATCTGAGTGTAAGCAACAACTTTGGTTTTGACAAGTCAAAAGTTAAGTGCTACAATTGTAAAGGATTGGGACACTTTGCCAGAGAATGTCAATGACCAAAGGCAGAAAATATCAAAAAGTTGTAAAGGTTTGTGTAGAGAAGGGATTATATGCATGTAGTATTTTGAGTCAGCATAGTTCTATAGGTTATTGAATATCTAACTAGAAGCTATCGTCAAGGGGGAGTCTGTTGGTACACCCTGTGTGACGATAGCAGTCTAGAGATGTAAAAGATAGTCATTTGTAATAGATCAGGCATTATTAATACAAGTCACATATGTTTGATGATGATTGTGTATAATGTTTACATTTGCATGTTAAGTTCAAAGATAAGTTCTAGAATAAGTTCAAAGGCTAGGGTTCGAACTTATCCATACCCAGATGAACTTAATGAAGCTTAGTTCGCAGGGTATTGGACAAGTTCGTGGGCTTAGGCCTAAACGAACTTAATCTGTTAAGTTCGAACCTAATCTCTATAGTTATGTGTTAATCCGCTTTATTTAGGGACTTTTGTGAAATTAAAATTCTGAGCTCGTATTAGTGCACGTACTAGCTAGAACCGATTTCTGAGAGTGTTTACGAGAAGTATACAGTGTCAGGTCATTTATTGTATCGGCTATCATTATGTTAGTTTCCAGTTTTCGTGTGTGATCGATCCGTTAAGCCACTAACAAGGATTCCGCACTCGTTGGACGGCGTCACGTCAAGATCAGATCCTTAGACATGGTGACCTTACACAGCATAATGATTTATACGGACCTATGCGAACTTACAACACAATTGGGAATCGATATGTGTTGGTTATCGTTGAAGACAACTCACGATATACCTGGGTTAAGTTCTTGCAATCTGAGAATGAGACAGCTCAAGAAATCATCAATTTCATCAAGAGTGTCGAGAACCAATAGCAGTTGTCATTGGGATTAATCCGATCAGACAGCGGCACAGAATTCAAGAACTCGGTAGTAGAAAGTTTCCTGCGATCCAAAGGCACCCACCTTTAATTCTTAGCCGCACGAACACCTCAACATAATGGTATAGTAGAAAGACGAAACTGTACCCTTATGGAGGCTGCTCGCATCATGCTAAACTACTCGAAGCTACCACCATTCTTGTGGGCTGAAGCCGTGTCCATAGCTTGCTACACTCAAAACCGCTCAATCATTCGTAAGCGCTTTAAGAAACCTCCTTATCAACTCTACTTAATTAAGGTTCCTAATATAAAATACTTATGAGTTTTTGGTTGCAGGTGCTATGTGCTTAATGACAAGGACAACCTCGGAAATTTTAACGAGAAAGCAAACGACGCGATCTTTATTGGATACTCATCCAATTCAAAAGCATATCGCGCGTACAACACTCTCACCAGGATTGTCAACCAGTCAAAAGCATATCGCGCGTACAACACTTGCACCAGGATAGTCAACCAGAGTGTTCGTATCACTTCGATGAAATGGCTGAAATGGCTCCGGAAGTGAACCAATCAGGACCTCGCATCACTCAAATGCCTGGAAACTCTTCTAAATCTACCTCTTCTGTTTGAATTCTTCTTCTGTTTCAACTTAAGGAGTTAATGCAATTTCATCAGATTCAACTGTTTATCCACTACTATTAGATCCACCAATTCCTTCATAAAATCCTACACAATCTTGTACACCTCTACCATCTTCACTACCTTCATCATCATCCATAGACATCCCCCATTTGAACCTACTCCCATAAAAGCCTCCCATATTGTATGGAACGTTATCAGAAATTTCTTTGCGTATGCGGTACACAAAGTCTTCAGAGTGTACCAAATGGACGCCAAGACCATGTTGAACAACCATAAGTTTTTATTGATGCACATAAACCAGACCATGTATATGTGCTAGATAAAACTCTCTATGGTTTGAAACAAGCACCTCGGGGTTGGTATGAGAATCTCTCTAACTTTCTTACTTCCGCCGGTTTTAGTAAGGGTGTGGTGGACAAAACTCTAATCACAAAAATGGAAGGCCCACATATAATGCTAGTCCAAATCTATGTAGATGATATTATATTTGGATCTACTGACCCTACATTTTGTAAGGACTTTTCATCCCTAATGTAGTCCAGGTTTGAGATGTGTATGATGGGGGAAATGAATGTTTCCTCGGATTACAAGTCAAACAACTTTAAGATATGTTTTACTCTTACACGTCTATCGTAACTCCCATGGCTACGAACTGTAAGTTAGACACTAATCCTGCTGGGAATAGTGTCGATAATACAACTTACAGAGGGATGATTGGTTCCTTACTCTACCTTCCGGACAGTAGACCAGAAACAATGTTTTCTACATGTCTTTGTGCCCACTTTAAGACCGACCCAAAAGAATCACACCTTACTGCAGTTAAACGCGTATTTTGTTATCTTAAGGGTACACCCGATCTTGGTCTATGGTATCCAAAGGGAACCAATTTCGATCATACCGCTTTTTAGATGCAGACGGAAAAAGTACATCAGATGGGATTCAGTTTTTGGGTGATAGACAAATGAGTTGGTCTTCCCAAAAGCAAAACTGTGTATCCACATCCATAGCCGAAGCTGAGTATGTAGCAGCGGCAAGCTGTTGCTCTCAGGTGCTATGGATGAGAACATAGTTACGTGATTATGGATTTTCATTCACCAACATCCCAATATAATGTGATTCCCAAAGTGAAATCTCTATATCTTGCAATCCCGTGCAGCACTCAAGAACAAAACACATAGACATCAGGTATCATTTCATTAAAGACCACGTATAAAGGGGACAATAGAACTGTATTTTGTAGGCACAAAATTTCGACCTGCTGATATATTTACTAAGGTTCTAGACGAACCTCGTTTTCAGTTCTTGGAATCTCAAATTGGCATGTTTAATCCTCCCTCTAGTTGAATATCAGATATTCTTTAAATAGTTCTATTTCAAAAAATTATCATAATTGTTTTAAATTCCTTTATTTTGAAAATATCTGGTTGACCAATTTAAAGGAAGTGTCACAAAATTATTTGAAGTGTCTGGTTATCTATTTATGTCTTTAATGTTAGTGAACATGACAACTGCTATGTAAATGTTCAGTTTGAGTGGGACGCTAAACATATCCAGGTTTGTCGGACTTTTAACATTCTATAGAGGTTCAGGGTTCAATCTAAAAGGGTAATTATCATTTTAAGGGAGAGTAAAAGATGAAATGTGTTTTCAATCTTTTTATTCTGTTTTATCTTATTTTATTTTATTCTAATTTGTTTTATTTTTCATTTTAGCATCTTACTTTGAAAAATATTAAAAACATAAAAAGATTTTATCTAATTCGGTCATTTGCAAATATCCTGAAAATTCAAAAATATTTTATTTTTTATATGTCTATTTAATTTTAATTTTAGTTTATTTTTTTCTTTATGTTAAGTTGTTAAATTTTTTCTTTAAATGAAAATCACAAAAAGACTTTTATATTTTGCTCTAATTAATTTTGTTAAAACATTTTTGTTTGTTTGTTAAAGTTCATTAAAGCTCACGGTGAGACTTTATTTTTTTAAGCCCAACTGTAGGCCCATTTTTTTGTTCAAAAATAAAATCTGTGTGGGTCTTGGGCCGACCCGAGCCGACCCCCCCAATATATAGGTGCGGATCCTCTCATCTTCCCTATGCTTTCTTCTCTGACGCTGCTACCACCGCACAATTCGCCTTTATCGCAAACAAATCACTCAAAAAACCTCCATTTGCACACGTTTGTCTCACAATTTCTTACATTTTCCTTATCATCTACTACCAGTTTACACTTTTCTTTAATTATTTTCCAGTTTAAGATGCATTTCATCAGTTTTCAATTTTTAGATACTTTTGAGGGTTTTCCCTCTAATTATCGGCTTGTTAGGATATTAGATCATGTTTTGAAGTGTTTGTGTTGTTAGGTAAACTGTTAGTTATCATTTCTAATGTTAGGATTTGCATTTTTAAGCATTTTTGTGCATATGCCACTATAGACGTCTACCAGTGCATGAACACGTTAACTGATGTGTTCTAAGTATAATTCGGGTGCACCTGAAGTTTCGCATGTAACATGAAATTCGGGTCCATCCGAATTTTAGACCATTGGAAATATTGGTGTATTATAGGTGTCGGTTCGAACTTCGAGTCCATCCTAACTTCGGGCCTTTTTACAATTGATCCACCATATTTGTCTAAGTACCTGCATTGTACCCATCCGAAATTTGGGTCCATATGAAATTCTAACAATCTAAACTTGGGCTGTTCAAGTTCGTCCAAGTATGTCAAGGAATCAACAGAACTTCGATCTAATCTGTAAATCGGGTCCATCCAAACTTTTGGCCATATTCATGATAGATTCCTTAACTTCATCTGTCATGCATAATCCCACCTGAACCTCGGTCTCAAAAGAATTTCGGAGAGGGTTCATCCGAACTTCATGCCTCAATCCAGAATTCAACACTTAGTAATTTTTTTAATTTTCTCATTGCATATCAAAATCTCCAAAAACAAATAAGTTCCTAAGTCTTTGCACCATTGGTTCTAGTTTGAAATTAGAGTTTGAGTGAACACATATGATCTAACATCGGTCTCTTAATGATGTACTTTGGATTTCCTTAAGTAGAATTTTCATTTTACCGATAAAAATCACGATGCTTTAAATAGAATATATGGGTTCTATCTCACACCTATTTCAGACTAAATCACAATATCGTACTTTATAAAAGTTTGCTTAACTAAGTATTTTGCTTTAATACAGGACTCATGGAACAACCAATCTCTTTGAGGATTCCCCACCCTCCTATCCCTCACAATAACCAATAACTGCTAGAAGCTAGCCTCCTTCATCCAGCCCATTTCACAAAATTCGCCCACATAACTGGCAGCTTGATCTGTCACTTCTACGTGACGAAGCCGAGGATATCACTATTGATATCCTCAAAGGCCATCCCATCTTCTATTCCCTAACCACCGTCATCGTCGTACCAAGTATATATCGAAAGTAATTTTCATTCCTTCTAAAATATGTCAATGAGGCAATCCCTCATTTTGTCACCAAATTTGACTCCGTCCCAATATGCTTAAGCCTTGACACCATTTGCCATAATCTACGCCTACCCATAGAACATTACTCCCTAGCCAAATGCACATTTGCCCCATACCAAAACCTGATGAAACACTCCAAGAAGTCCACTCACTTGGTTATGACGGTGTTCTTTCAAAGCCGTCCGATTTCAAGACCAAATAATTACAATCGCATTGGCACGTATTCTTGGATATACTCAACAAATGATTCACCGAGAAACATTTCGGCCACGACTCCACCTCCATTCATGTTCTGGCCATGTTTGCTGCTTTTGCTCACGACCACCATTTCGATCATGCCCAACTTATCTTTGATGAACTTAAAAGGGCGGTCCAAGACTGTTAATGTAGTCCCAATCAGAAATCTTGCACTCACACTAATCAACAATAAGATAATTGATTCACACAAAGAGAATAATCTCAATCCTTATTGAACACTGTCGGAGAGAATATGATAATACAGTCGCCAGTTTTCCAATTGAAGAGTGAATAATGACAAAAGTTTGGGAAACCCTAGGAGTGGTTTTCTTTAAATATTAAAGCAACTTTGAAGGGTTTACAAAGTATACCCCTCAACTTCTAAACAAGTGAAACTACTTACAAATAAATGAAATGAAATTACATAAATATAAAATAAAACTATCTATTACAAAATAGAACCCACATGATTGAAATTTAATTTGTAACAATCTCCCCCTTTTCAATCACTATGGAGGGTAGCAGGCTTGCTCTTCAGACTCTCGCAGACCATGTATTACATCGGATCTTCTGGTAACTTGGCGAGCCTGCAACCTGTCATTTGTAAGCTTAATTGCGTTGAGGATGACCTGTATCTCCTTAGGCTTTTTGTAGAGCTCTGAAACCTTCTAGGTATCGTGTTGTTGGACTCTCCCATTTATCTCTGCTCTTATTAAACGAAGAGTGCCTTTAGGGTAACAGGGCAACTCCTCAAAATGTAAGAACCTCTTTTGCCCATTCTTATCCAAAAATATGACTCCTTGCTCTGCTCCCCTGAAGACTCGATACATAGGTTGATGATTGATGCCAAAACTATGTTTGCTCTGGAGCCTTAAGTCACGCCTTAACCAGAAATCTCTCAATAGCCATTTTAAAATCTATTAAGCACATAATGATAGAAAGTCACCTCATGCATCTGGTTATTGCCGTTAGAGTCGTGACATGACTCAATTGCCCCTTAACTTTGTCTTTCAGTTTATTGTGCATGGTTTCAATGTCGTCAGGGTTCATGAAGTCAAGATCACTATCATGTACCAGTTGTGATGACCCGTCTTCTCATTTGATATCGAATGATGGAGTAAACAGACGGGCCTTTTTTGTACATTGACATGGAGACCATCTTTACTATGTTTGATTTTGACCGTTATTCAGACTTTGGTCTTGTTTCCCTCAACATCATCTGATAATATTCAGCTTGTTCAGCTTATGATGCATCACTAAATTCCATCAGTAGGGGTCGACTATATAGACTTGGCCTTTTAATAAAAACAACCTTGAATTTATCTTAAAGATAGTGCTAAAGAAAGTCCTTTGCTTTCAACTTCATTAAATATTATTTAAGCCCTTGGACTGGTGGATGCCTCAACTTCAGGAGCAGGAATTTCTAGCATTTGGTAGACTCGACCATGGTGGTCGAGCTTTAGAGAGTCTCTCTCTTTAGTAGGTAGGGAATGCACTTTGCCTTTGGAGAATCATGTAACCCAATCTAGGTCTACTATATCATATCATAGAGAGGGCTCGTGGAGCTCTTGAAAACAATTGACTGTTCGAGGCCCTAAATGTACTGTGGTTTAAGTGGATCGTGTTTGGGTTTGTGTGCGAGTGGAAGGATTTGATGCAGCTTCTTGGACAAGAGGAGGGGTAGGGGCTTTTAGAGCTGATAGGATTTCTTGTAGAGGAACGTGGGTGGGTGAATTTAGTAAGTCAAAGGATGAAGAGGAACATTGTGGAGACTGAGGTATCGGTTTAGGTACTTTTATGGGTTCATCTTGGTAGATCTCTGAGTCTGAATCAGACAATAACATGACTTCTCGTCAAATCTTTTTCGCTTTGACCCTCTGTGGCACTTGTAAATTTCTTCCCACTTTCTTCACCTCTGGCTCCCCCTACACCATGAATATTTCCCCAAGGATGGACTCTGGAGCATTTCTCCCCCTCAGGATGACCAAGGTCTTCCTGGTCATCATGTTTCCGCTTTAGAGACTCACACTGAGGACGAAAAAGAGACTGCAGGTCTATGACTACTGTTTTGAGCCAGTCCATTGTTTTGTTCATTTCTGCCTCGGCTCGCAGTATTACCCGACGCAGCCATTCAATAGAATCTTTGAACATAGCCGTTGTCGTGGCCATTTGATCTTAAAGCGCAGATTTTGATTGGACTGTTTACGTACCTGGTGGAAACTCCTGAGTTGCAACACCCTTTCCCTTCAACAAAGATAGAAGAGAGGAATGTTTTTCCTCAGAAGTGACCTTGAGGGCATACTACACAGCCTGGGTAACCATCCCGGCGTCACGTAGAGCAGCGTTAGCATCTCGGGTGTTATCCCTTGATGGCCTGGAGCGGACGGCATTGATGTTGTCGCACCAGGACTTCCTTCCGTCATTTCTGCCACTCCAGCTGGGAATCCAGATCAAGTAGTTTGTGGAGACGCCACAGAGGCGTCTCCAATGTGCGGGGATGCCGCTGAGGCGTCGTGAATGTGGGGCGGAGTGTTATGGGTTGTTGTGTCACCTGTGATCAATAAAACTTCGGTCATCGGGGGCGGCATGTGACATGTTTCAACATCTCCCCTCTCTCAATGAGGGGGATATGGCATTTGTGCCTCAACCTCGTGAGATGGAACAGGTTCGCTTTGAGGGGAACCTGAGTGGCTTGAAGGTGTTATCTCGGCCACTCGACTAGTGACCTTATGTTGGGTTGTCCGTCTGTGGGTAAGAGGAACTCCATCAATGTAAGGCCTGCTGACTACGAATCTATCTTGACGCGACAACTTCCAACGAGTGCGGAATCCTCGTTAGCGGCTTGACGGATATATCACGCACACCGAAACACGGAGACTACCACTGTGGTGGAGGAACAACTTAGAATGCCCGGACATGATGATTCTCTCCTAAAAAAACTCACCGATTGCAATCAAGTTCGAGATCGCCTTCTGCTAATCGTCTGACAAATTATGCAAAAGTCCCATAATTAATCGAATTAACTCTTAATTATACTGACAGATTCGACTTTGTCTAGGACAAATTCGAATCTGGCCCAAGGCCTTATTCGAACTTGTCCTCCTAGACAACTTTGAATCTGGCCCAAGGCCTTATTCGAACTTGTCCTCCTAGACAAATTCGAATCTAGACCTAAAGTCGAACCTCAATATTCATACTTATGTTTGAACTTATGTTTTATCTTATGTTTGAATTTATCTTTGAACTTTACGTTTGAACTTCTTGAAATACATTACACCAAGTTCAAACATACAAACAATCAATATCAAACATACATAATCCAACATATATTAAACACTTGTTAATATCTAATATCAAGTAAATAGACTTACACAAAATGCTATCTAAACTTAGACTGCTATCGTCACACAGGATGTACTAACAGACTCCCCCTTGATGATAGCTTCTAACCTTTTACATTTTTTCTAACTACTTGAACCATATAGACTACTACCTGCATATAGACCTATATCTATACATACTCTAACTATCTTCTGGAATTTCCTAGCTTCAGATCTCCATCCTTCATGAAAGAAGATAGGCTGATCATGTAGATTCGTTAGGTCATTCTTGGATAGGTTTATTAGATGCAACAGATCATACACTCCCAAAATAACTTTGTCTTCAGTGTCTTCCATCACAGCTTCTGCAGTATCGTTATCCACATACCACCACTTCATGTTACTTAGAACATCTTGTGGCATCGACTTCATAGGCACCTTCTTCACACACTTGATAGGTTTGTAGACCATTCTAGCCCATGGCTTTCCTGTATGTGGATCTATTCTTGTCTAATCTTCTATCCTTTTGCCTGTTCTTGGCTTTATCCTTTCGAACTTTCCGGACCGTCCCTCTTTTCTGATTATCTTGGCTATAACCTCTGCATACGGGTCCTCACCGATATTGATCAATTCTTTCCATGCTAACTTCTTCACTTCTAACATCGGCAATGTGTTAAACACTTTAAGCGTATGCCTCAGGTACTGTAGTCCATCTCTCTTCTTTAGAAAGAATAGCTGCAGTTCTCTGTCGAAGAACCAGCTTATAATTCCACCTGAAAGATTCTCGGAGCCTGGAACTCTCATTCTCCTCTTCATCTTAGGCTCTGCTATCTTCTCTTCCTTTCGGAACCATAGATTTAATAGTTCATCCCTAGATGGTTCTCTCTCAGCTTCCTCTAGTTTAGAGTCTTCTATTGAGGCCAACTTGATCTCGTCGATATCAATCACACTGTGCTCATTCTGCACATATAACTCTGTGATAGGTGGTGGATTTACGATCACTTCATCAACATTATCGTCTTCATCTTCTATCACCACATCATCAGACTTCCAATCCACTACTTCTTGAGGAACAGATTCTCCTTCTTCCAATTCTTCAATATCATCTTCAAAATCAAATTCTATCTCTTCTTCTTCAATATCCATTAGAGCGTCAATCATCTCGCTCTCAATTGCCTTTGAAGAACTAGTCTCACCTCCTTCGATTCCTGACTGACTAGGCTCCCCCTGAACTTCAGCATGCTGAGCAGAAGAAAAATCTACTGGCTCACTATCTTTTCATGCATCGGGATCATTGCCATCGTCATCTACTCTTCTAATCTCTTGAGCATCTCTGCAGCTGGTCTCCCCCTGAGCCTGAAGATTTTTCATTAGCTGCTCGAAGAGCGACTTCATGGTTCTGATCTCAGCAGCTTGATCAGTGACAAATGTCTTCAATTCAATATTTTCTTGATCAATTTTTGCATTATGCTCTTGAAGCTCGCTGACTGCTTTTGTAAGTTGGAAGATTTGGACTGTCTAGAAGTCTACTTTGCTCCTAAGCTCTGAAAAACGCTGGTTGTCAGTGAATGTGGATGATGTGGATGGAACGGATGTTATTGGAGATGGTGTGGTTGATGGTTGAACAGATGGTTGAACGGTAGGCATTTCAAGCTGTGAAGCAGAAGTAGACGAAGCTCCCTGCATAAACCTGTGCCTTTTGGCCCTTTGCCTAGGCACTAAAGGAGTAGTATCTTCAGCCTCAAAATCAGAGTCATCTTCATCTGAATCTCTAGCTACTCTCTTTTTTGTCTCCCTTTCACTTACCACAATCCTGGATCCGTATCTGCCTATCCGAACAGACGGATTAACAGATTCAACAACTGCTCCTTCAACTTCGATCTCTTCAGCTTCATCTGATGACGACTCTGAGGTGGTCACTGCTTGACCCTCTACCTCAGGCTGATATTCATCTATGTCGCACATAAGATCATCAAAACTAGCTGGAGGCTCTACGATTGTGTCAACTAGCTCAGCTGTAATTTATTCTTGTGCTTGAGTCCCTTGTGCCCAGATTTCCTCCAGAGTTTCCACTCGAGGATCAATTACTGGTGCCACAGCAGAAGGACCGCAATGTCCGATGACGGATCTGCTTCCATTGATTCTTGTACCCTGCTGGAGCTTGGCCTTGAAGCCTGAATAGATCTATCTTGAGCTCTTGGCCTCCTTCTTTGTTGTGCTGGAGGGCGTTGCTGTTGTTGTTGCTGCTGTGTCTGTACTTGCTGCGGCCCTTCCCCAGCCCAGTTTTCACCCTCTGGGGCTACAAAATCTGGATTTACCACGACACCAAAAAGAGGTGCATCCAGTGGTCTAACCACCTCAGCCCTACGGGCGTTATGTGATTGGCAATCTGCAAAAATTCACTTATCAATCACTGCCACACTCTGAATATCTGCTAGCTGCGGCAAGTTCGGCAAAAAGTGTCGAATCAACATCATTATGAACCGCGGATACATCAGAAATCTTTCCCGTGCAAGAGCAGTTATTTGATGAACAAACTCCGCAAAGAACATTTCGGAGAAGCTGAAGTTCTTATTATACACCAATGCAATCATCGCCGACTGTATCTTTGAAATTATATAATCGAAAACGGCCTTTTTAGGTGCAAAGCAAACCATAATGACGTGTGCTAAGTACCTCCATTGGCATATTAGACCACTCTTCATATATGAGGCTTTAGCTATATCCAGTTCATACCCCATTCTTAAAAAGGCTGCTTGCCATACGTCCAATGTGAAGTCGATCAGCCCAGCTTCCTGTTCTACTGTCCCGAGCTGCAAAACTCTACGCAGCATATCCGCAGAAAACACTAATAGTTGCCCGCCAACCCTTGTCCTTAACACCGTTGGGGTTACTGTACAATCCACTTGCAAATGATCCCAAAACTGTCTAACATATGGTAGTACGATCTGTACATTATGAAACCCTTGAATTTTCCAAGAAATCCACCATTGGTTGAAACGCCTGAGCTTCAGGAAGCTCCCGATCTGGCGATACTACCATATTATGCTTCTGAAAGAAGGCTCTTTCACCCATATCTGCACAGTAAACAGTAACATATATTAGAAGTGAAAAAAACAAAAATGAAACTTGCTTAAATCCAAATTTGTTTTATTTTGAACTTATGTAAGTTAAAAATCCAAAACATATGAATTTCTACAAGTTTGACATTAAAATCATGCAAACATTTCGATTTTAATCATAAACTCGAATGACATGTTTGAATTTGACTTGAATTCGAGTTTGCTAACAAGTTCGAATTTACTGACAAATTCGAACAAGATGAACAAAGTCGAATTCGGTCACTTTCAAACACAAATTCAAGATTTAAACCCCATTAGACTTAGAAAATTGTATTCACTAGTCCTAGTAGGTTCCAATCGAAGATTTTTGTAACTTATTTGAAGTTTCACCTGTTAAAATTTGTGATTTTGAATCACAAAGTTCAAAACCCTTAAAACCTCAAAATTAGTCGATTTTTGCTCAAATTGAGTCCTAAACTACCAAAATCTTGTATAATAATGATGTTTATACCTAGATTTGATTGTAGAATCGGACACAAAGGAAAAAAATTTCGAGGAATAGTTGAAAATTCAAAACGGTAAACTCGAATGGTTAAGTTCGAAATCGCTCAGAGGTAAATTTGAAGGGCTAAACTCGAAGGTAGGTGACAATGAATGTTCACTGTTGACCTATATATACCAACCACCTTCGAACTTGCATTAAATTCGAAATTACTGACAGTTTCGAATGTCAATTCGACGTTGTCTTAAATTCGAATTTAAATGAAAATATTGAAAATCTTTGAAAGAAATTCAACCTTTTCAACTTTTTCGTGTAACGGAAAAAACTATGCTAAATTGATTTACACTTAGCACAAGATTTTCACGCAATGATTGTTTATTCAACTAAAAATGCATCCTTAGAAACTTTGACCTTTTTCCTAAATAAACTAAAATAAAATAAATTAAAATAAAAATAAAATAAAATAAAATACAATAAAATAAAGTAAAATAAAATAAAGTAAAATTTTGAACAAAATTTAAACTTAAACTAATCTACAATACTTTTAAATTTACATCCTATACTACCAGAATATTTTTGGCGAGAAAGTCTAAGAAAGGTTTAATCAGATAGCGGTGTCAAATACGCATTTTCAGTATCTTATTTTCACACTTAGGAATTTTTGATTCCTTTGATTGTTTGTCGTGACACACATTACTAGGCGATTGTTGGTATTATTTTCCCTTTAAACATTTTACATTTTGAAATATCCCTTGGCTTTTCATTTATCAAGAATTTCCTTACGTGACTCATACTTAGACGTACTTTTATGATCAAGGCATACACACAATGATTATAACTTTTCGGTATTGCAAATTTTCTTTAAAAGGAAAACGTTGGACACAGTTCTGTATTTGCATACAACAGAGTATCTTAGTTTGTCTTAAAGTTTATTTTAAAGCTAGCAAGACAGCGGTGACAGGTCTGTACCGACGTACAACAAAGCGACTTATCTTGCTAACTCGAGTCAAACCAGAGGCAACAGGTCTGTACTTACGTACAACAGAGTTACTTGTTTTGTATCTGATGTTTCTTTAAGATGTATCTGATGTTGCTATACATCCCCCATAAAATTTGCATACCTCATTTAAAATCAATGTCTGTATGTCTCTAACATAAAAATTATGACCATTTGGTCATACATCTAAGTTAGTGACACGCCTGACTTTTTTTGAATATTTTATTAGCCTTGAGACTCCCTTTGTGTATTATGCCTACCAACACATCAAAGTAGAAAATGTATATCACTTAGAGTTTTAGGTGTATTATCTGTGAAAACTTAACACTTAGAGATTGTATTAACTGTGCTAATTTTCGTCACTTTGAACCTATGTATATAAGACTTAACTCATTTTCTGATATTCTCCTTTTTTTTATCCTTTTATGGTTTTCTATTTTTTTTTGTTTTTTTTATAAATAAGAGAAAGAAAATAAACTAACCTACTAACTTACTATAAAAAGAAATTCTTCTAAGCTACTAAACTTACTATAAAAAGAAAGAAATTCTACTGCTATAAAAAGAAATAAATTCTACTAAGGTCAATTTACTCTGGATTACGAATTTTTTTTTTGATCCTTTTATGGTTTTCTCTCTTTTTTTTTTTAATAAGAGAAAGAAAATAAACTAACCTACTAACTTACTATAAAAAGAAATTCTTCTAAGCTACTAAACTTACTTTTATGGTTTTCTCTCTTTTTTTTTTAAATAAGAGAAAGAAAATAAACTAACCTACTAACTTACTATAAAAAGAAATTTTTCTAAGCTACTAAACTTACTATAAAAAGAAAGAAATTCTACTGCTATAAAAAGAAATAAATTCTACTAAGGTCAATTTACTCTGGATTACGCATTCTGTTTAGTTGAACTAACAACTTAAAACGTGACTTATCGAAAGCTTTGGTAAATAAATCAGCATTATTATCTTCCGTTGCCACTTTTACCAGCTTAATTAAATTCTTTTCAGCACAATCACGTATAAAGTGGTGTCTTATGTCTATGGGCTTTGTTTTACTGTGTTTAACTGGATTATTGGTTATTGTAATAGTTGACTGGTTATCTATCCTAATAGGAGTATGAGTATAAGTCAAACCGTAATCCCGCAATTGTTGTTGTATCCACAAAACCTGTGAACAGCAACTACCAGCAGCAACATATTCGGCCTCGCACGTTGACACGGCTACCAAAGTCTGTTTCTTGCAATGCCAGGAAACGAGTCTCCCTCCAAGGAACTGACAACCTCCAGTTGTTGACTTGCGATTCAAGCTGCATCCTCCATAGCCTGAATCCGTGAATGCCTCCAATTCCAGATCACCATCCGAGTGATACCAAAGTCCCAGCTTCGGTTTCGACTTGAGGTATCTTAAAATCCGCTTCACAGCTTTCATGTGCATCTCTTTTGGATTAGCTTGAAACCTAGCACAAATACATACATCAAACATAATGTCAGGTCGAGAAGGAGTTAAATACATGAGTGACCCAATCATGGCCCGATATAACGTCGGATCCACATCGGTATCACTTTCTGTACCCGGTCCAAGATTGTGATTCACTTGAATCGGCGTGCTGAACTGAGCTGTCAGTTTGGTTCCTTCCATCCCGAAGCGCTCTAGAATGTCGTAGACATACTTCGTCTGATGAATAAGCATGTCCTCCTTCCTCTGTTCGACTTGCAAACCCAGAAAGAAGTTTAGCTCACCCATCGCACTCATCTCAAACTTAGACTTCATCACCTTTTCAAAGTCTTTGCACATCTGCTCGTCTGATGACCCAAAAATGATATCATCGATGTACACTTGTACCAAGATGAAATATTCACCTTTTCTTTTCACAAACAGCGTACTATCTATTCTCCCTCTTTCAAACCCGTTGTCTAAAAGATGATTAGATAGTGTCTCGTACCACGCCCTTGGGGCTTGATGTAGTCCATACAAAGCCTTATCTAACCGATACACTCTGTCTGGATACTTCGGATCTGTAAACCCTGGCGGTTGTTCCACATACACCAGTTCCTTCACTTTCCCATAAAGAATATCACTCTTTACGTCAAGTTGATAAACCTTAAAACCTTTGAAGGAAGCAAAAGCTAGAACCAAATGGATTGCTTCAAGCCTTGCCACTGGCGCGAACACTTCATTGTAATCGATTCCTTCCTCTTGGTTGAAACCCTTTACCACAAGCCTTGCTTTTGTTGCGAGTCACTATATCCCGATCATCTCTCTTGCACTTGAAAATCCACTTGGTTCCTATTGCAACTTCTCCTCGAGGTAACGGAACTAACTCCCACACTTCAAGTTTCCTAAACTGTGATAATTCTTCCTGCATCGATTCAACCCAAGAGTTTTCTTTTTGTGCCATTTGCACATTCTTCAGCTCTACTTGCGAAATGAAACATGAGTAGAGGCAAGTATGAAAGGCCTCGGAGTCATTGATCATCGACAACAACACTGTGTTGTTATTCAAACTACTCCTACTCCAAACACCAGCATTAGGATTTCCTATGATACACTCAACTGGATGATCCTTATTAATTCTCGATGTTTCTATCTCGTCAACCCCAAGATTATCTCCAAAATTTGATCCTATCTCTCCCAACGGGGGAACGACTTCAGACAATACATTTTCTTCTTCGTGGACATTGTCTTCAGAGTTAGAACTTGATGTCTGATATTCGTTTGTAGGTATTTCAGAATCATTTTCTCCCGTAGATCCATCTTCAGTTGTTATAGGCTCAAATGCTGATGGAAAGGTCGTCCTCGGAAAACTTTGACCCTCGTCATTCAGATTTAATGACGACAAATCCTGTTCGATTGTACCTGCATTTCCATCCGAAGAAATGTTAAATGATTCAAACAATTTGTCGTAATCAAAAATCTATTCCGGACCAGTTTGGGGTTCATATGTATAACTTGTGACATCAATGTTATACACAATCTCTACAGTACATTTTGATTTGTTAAAAACCCGTTTGTTTGGTGAGTTTGGCACATTACCTAGGAAATAACCTTCGTCAGCCTTTTCACCAAACTTAGGTTGATGTTTTGTTTACATTAACGTACATGGTACCCCAAATGGTTCGAAGCCAGATAAATTTGGTGGCCTTTTATTCAAAACTTCATAACCGGTATTGTTCAATGATTTGACCGTAAGGACCCTGTTTAAAACATGACACGCGGTATTCGCTGCCTACCCCCAAAACATGGTAGGAAGCTTTGAATCCGAGAGTATGGTCCTTGCTGCCTCAATCAAAGTCCTGTTTTTCCGTTCTGCCACCCCATTTTGTTGTGGCTCATATAGTGCACTAAATTGGTGCACTATGCCCTTTGACAGGCAATATACACCAATAACTGTGTTTTTGAACTTCGTTCCGTTATCACTCCTGATACGCTTAACCTGCGTCCCGTATGAGTTTTCCACTTGGTCTAAGAACCCGATGAACTTGGCAGCCGTCTCGTCCTTTGTACCAGCCGTCTCGTCCTTTGTAGCTAAAAATAAAACCAAAGAAAAGTGTGAGTAATCATCAGTAATAACCAAACAATACCAACTACCACCTATACTCTTTTTGTTGATTGGTCCGAACAGGTCCATATGCAACAAATCGAACGTGGCAGCTATTGAGTTCTGAGTCTTGGACTTGTGTGAAAAGTACTGAGTTCTTCTTATCATAGATTTGAGATACACTAATGAGATTGTGAACCAGTTTATTAACGTGATAAACTTGATCCAGTTTGATAGTCCCATTAGTGACCACTCCAGTACCGGTGATATTCCCTCTTTTATTGCCAGCGAATGATACAAATCTCCTATTCCCTCCCTTGAAGTCTGCGAGTAGACTTCTTTCCCCTGTCATGTGCCTGGAGCAACCACTGTCGACAAACCACTTGTTGTTTGGACCTTTAGTTATCTCCTGCACATGAAAGAAAAGAGGTTAGTTATCACGGGGACCCAAGCCATAATTGACTTGGTAATACCATTCTCGTCCACATACTGGAACTCTTTCAAATACCCATCTCTCCTTTCAGGTGACTTGGGTTTTTGATTTAGAGCCTGTTGTGGTGCAGAGTGATTTAAATTCAGTCTCGGTCTTTGTGTCGGCATTTGCTGTGGAGCTCTTGAATAGTTTCGATTATAAGGCAATTCCGATTGATATCCCTGAGCTCTACCTGGTGTTTGATGTCTTACAGGAGTGTGTGACCTAACTGGAGTGTAAGCTCTGCTAGGTGTAGTACTCCTATAATTTTGTTGTGGTCCTGACCTAGATTGATTAGAGAAACTATTTAGTGAATTAGTCCTAATCACTTCATTGGTTCGACCTGACACAGATATTTGTTTCACAGCAGATTTTGGTGTGGCTTGCACAGTTTTCTCGGTGTTATGAGAACTACTTGTGCTTGCACCACTTGTAGAAGGTTTATATTGATCTGGCTTTCCAGTTTTAGGTGTAGAGTCTACTTTCCTATCTGGACAACTAGAAGCAACATGTTCCCTTTCATGACATCTAAAGCAATACATTTTGTCAATCGACTTTTTATGTGACTGGTGTCCTACTGGTGTCTCAACTGTAGTGACTGGTTCCTCCTCTTGATCATTAAAGTCAATTTTGGCTTGTCCTATAGGCTTAGCACTAGAGGATGGCACAAATTTGACCTTCTTAATCTTAACAATATTACTAGTGACCTTAGTTTCCTTATCCTTAACAATTTCAGACATAGGTTCAGGTGCTTCCTCTGATTCAACTGGCTTTTCAGTTTTCTCCTGAGGTTGAGGTACATGGTTATCATTGAAAGGCGGAGGACTCTCATGATACCCTAGACCTACAGGTTTCTTAGACTGACGCTGTGCATCTAAGATCTTCCCTAGGTTGAGTGATGAGTTCCTAAACTTTTCCAGTTTACTGTTTACCTCGGATACCTTAACCTTAGATTCAGCTAGCTCTACTTCTTTGATCTTAAGCTATTTGGTCAATGCCTCAACATGTTCATACATCAGTTCTAATCTAACACACTGCTCACTCAGCTTGTCTTTTAGAACTATGACATCTTGTGCATCTGCCTTAAGCTTATTTCTAAGGTGTTCCTTTATATCTAAGAGGCTAGCGTTGTCTGATTTTAAGGATTCCATCTGAGTAGTTATAGTTTGATGTGATTCTAGAACTAAGTTTAATCTATCGTTAGACGTAGCATACAAAGCACATAAATCAGGGAAAATAGAGAAATTCAGAATTACCTTGGCGTGATCAGATTCCACATTGGCCATCTGTGCGGCTAACTCCAGAATTGTCTGATCTTCTGACTTTTCTACCAACATAGGACTGATATCATTCTGATTGTTGTCCCCTATCGTTTCCTCTGCTCTGACACTTCCAGTCTCGGTTACTTCAGCCATAGAGGCTCTAGCGTTCGACTCTGGATGTGTACTCCAGTCATATGTTCCATCGAGCTGTCTGTCAGATGTGACATTGGTTAAAAGACCAGCTATATTTGCCTGACTGCTTGAACTACCCGGCAGATATCTCCATTGAGATTGATTTTGGTACTGGTTCTGGTAGTTCTCTACTTTCGGTCTTTGACATCTCTAGTGAAGTGTCCTAACCCTTGGCAGTTGTAACCCTTAACTTTGGATTTATCAAACCCAATCTTATTGTTACTGACGTCGAGATTTCTGCCCGTCCTCTTGATGAATCTCTTGACTTGCTGAGTCACCATGGCCAGTTGCCATTGCAGATCCATTTTCTCTAGATTATCAGGATCTACATGATCATAATCCTCATCCCAAAGCACAGGATCGTTGATTTTCCCTTAAATGCAATTGTCATAGGCGGCCACAAATGAAGCCAACAGATTCAGATGGTCTTCAGCTGATTTTGCGCTCATCGGCATCTTTGAATATCCTTGAGATGTTGATGTAGACTGAGTTGGTTTTTCCTCCGGTCTAGAAAACCCTAAGAAAGCCCGGCTCACTGAGTCTTCTGATTCAACCGGAGTCGATGTTTCTCCTGAAAAGAATGTTGTAGCCGTCTTCACGTCAGTTGCCCCCGAAGGTTTGGACTTCCCAAAAAACATGTCCGGATCCTGTACTTGTTCATAATCCCTTTCCTTCTTTAGCAATTCAAAGTGATAGGCTCTCAGCGTTCCTATGACATTTTCTAAAGTTAGAGTATAGAACTTGTCTTCATCATGCTTTATCAGCGCCACATACATCTCCCATTTGGCTGGTAAAGCATCCAGAATTTTCACAATCTTCTCTGTCTCACTATACTCCACATGGTGGTTGTCTAACTCAGTCAGCAGGTGATAGAATCTAGTAATGGTCTCATCCAGCTTTTCGTTTTTCAAAGCCTTGAAAATCGCGAACTGCTACTTTAGCATTTCCATCCTATTTTTCCTGACCCTCGGATTACCTTCACACCTTTTCTCCAAAGCATCTGTCACATCCTTGCTTTAAAACACGCTTGCTTATCCCAGGAATAACAATAAATGCATAAAGCTAAATAAAATATTACAATAAGTCTTGCACTACACGTGCTTCAAGGTTACAGTACTAAGTTGCTAAAAACATCACAATTAAAATTAAAAATAAAAGCAGCTACCCAGAACCCAAGGCATCATAAAGCTATACCACAAGCTGAAAGTGAGCTAAGTCCTCTAGGCAGATCAGATAATAGACCTAAGCAGAAGGTCCAGCTTGTTCTTTACCTTTTCCTGTAAAAATTGTGAATAGCAACTGTAAGCTAATGCTTAGTGAGTAAACAGATATTCATGAATGCATGTAAAATATGAGGCGAAAGTGCCTAAAAAGGCTGTTATGCTTGCTTGCTTGCTTGCATTTGCTTAATACCCAGAAAGAACGCTGCACAATTGAGACATTTCACGCAGAACGGAGATGCCACCACTATGGGTTTACCGCTGACAGATGATCAATCTGTGATGCGGGGCTAGCTACCCGCATAATGCTCAAGGGATAGTGGTGAACATCAGAATTGCTTGCTCGCTAAATATAATGCTTATGAGATGCACAAAGAAACGCTAACACAAAGTTTGCTGTATAGTATGCAGAACAATAAACAGATAGCAGATAAATATGCATATTAATAGATCAAATGTAAGATCCGGCTAAGCTGGGCATCACCTGTACCACAGTGTTCGCCTTCACTCACAAAAGTCTATTGAATTCCAAAGAAATCATATAGAAGCAAATTTATGTCTCAATTTCATATAAAACATGTAAACAAGAATAACTGTTACTCACTGTACTGAAAATGCTTTGAATACTTGCTCGGGCTTATTTACGCTTTAAATTGCTTTATAACGCTTGCTCTTGCTTATCTAGGCTTTTAATATATTCTGGCACTGGCTTTGACTCGCAGCTGGGCTAAACGGCTTATGTATAATATCTGAAGTTCAATATTACAGAACATGTGCTAAATTAATATTGCTAGCTCAATATTCCAACATCTCTAAGCCATAACTTCTAGCTAAATATTTTGCTAATTATTTTGCTAATTTATGCGTTGTTCGTAAATTTTATTAATTAAAATTCGAAATTTAGGGGCTAGATTCGAATCTGAGCATCAGACTCGAAGTCAGATTCGAATCTGTGTATCAAACTCGAAGCCAGACTCGAACTGGGTTAGATTCGAAGCCAGACTCGAACAGGGGAGGGGTTAGATTCGAACCTCATTCGAATCTGAGGATAGATTCGAGACCCATATCTCGAATCTAGCTCTATTCGAGTCTGTTCTTGGCATTTCGAGTCTGTTCTATACATACTCGAGTTTGCTCATAAACTACAGCTTTAAACATGCATTTTCAAGCCTCAAATCACAAATAAACTAAGCAACAAGCCTCGGTTTGATTATATTATACATAATCTACCATATTTTAGCTAAAATTCATACGAAATTAGCTTTAAATCGCCTAAAAATAATAAACTCGAATTTTGTACTTCAAACCGAAAATGCAGAAGTCGAAAATGACATTTCTTACCTCAAATCCGTATGAAATCGTACATGCAATAGGAGATTCACGTAGTACTCTTCGAGGTCTTTCCGTTAACGTATAGAACACGAGATTTGGCCGGTCGGTTTGGGAGAAAAGCTAGAGAGAAGCTCAATTCTAGAGAGAGGAGCTCTGGAAAGGAATATGTCTTGCAAGAAATGAGAAAATGAACTCTCGGCTCCTATTTATACCAAATCTCAAAATTACATCTTTTTACGCAAATTGCTCAAAATTACTTAAAATAAAAATGCAAATAAAAGGCAAGGTGTTATAGTATGAGCCCACCACGCTTGCACTTCGTCCTCGAAGTACCTAAGGCTCAAACAGATGCGGATATCGAACTCTCATGTCTTCCTCAGATTCCCAGGTCTGAGAAATTCCGTGAGAAGTCCTCCACTGCACCAACACCATTGCTACTTCTCTATTTCTCAGCTTCTTCATCTTTGTTTCTAGAATAACTTCAGGCTCGTCACATTGCAGTTTCTCGTTAATCTTGTAAGTTAGATGATCGGCCCACTTTTCTCTGTCATCTTCTTTGAACTTCCTTAGTTGCGAAACGTGAAACACGGGGTGTATGTTGGACAGTTCGCTTGGCAAGTCCAACAGATAAGATTGAGTTCCAACACGCTCGGTGATCTTGAAAGGACCAACGAATCGTGGTGCTAACTTGCCACGCTTGCCGAATCTGAACACACCTTTCATCGGCGAGACTTTTAATACAACATAGTCGTCCTTCTGGAATTCTAAAGGTTTATGGCGTCGGTCGTGATACGATTTCTGTCGAGATTGAGCAGTTTCCAATCGTTGACGTATGATTCGGATCTTTTCATTTGTCTGCTGAAGTAGCTCGGGACCGGCGATTGGTGCTTCACCGGCTTCATGCCAACACGTAGGAGTTCGGCACTTGCGTCCGTATAAGGCTTCGAAAGGTGCGGCTTTGATAGATGAGTGGTAACTATTGTTATAAGAAAATTCTGCTAACGGCAAGTGGTCATCCCAACTACCACTAAACTCAAGAACACATGCCCGCAGCATGTCTTCGAGTGTAAGGATCGTACGCTCACTCTGGCCATCAGGCTGTGGATGATACGCTGTGCTCATTCTGATCTTAGTGCCTAATCCATCTTGTAATGCACTCTAGAACCTCGAAGTGAATCGGCTGTCGCGGTCGGAAACAATTGACAAAGGAACACCGTGTCGTGTAACGATCTCGTCTATGTACAACTTGGCTAGTTTCTCAAGTGAATAGTTTTCGCGAATCGGAATGAAATGTGCGACTTTGGTTAGGCGATCCACGATAACCCATATTGCGTCGTGCTGTCTTCGTGTAGTCGGCTACTTCGTCACAAAATCCATCGTTATGTGATCGAACTTCCACTCGGGAATCGGTAGAGGCTGTAGACTGCCATAAGGCTGCTGATGCTCCGCTTTGACCAATCGGCAAGTAACACAATTATCGACATATTGACCTACGTCTATTTTCATACCGGGCCACCAATATTCGGCTTTTAGATCGTTGTACATCTTGGTGCTGCCAGGATGTACCGAGAAGTTAGAACAGTGGGCTTCCGAAAGAATTTTCTGTCGAACATTACCAAATTTCGGAACCCAGACACGATTCTTGAAGAGCTTTAAGCCACGAGGGCTATCGATTAAGAATTGAAGTTGCCCTTTCATGTCCTCAGAGTTGAGGTTTTCTTCTTTTAGGGCTTCGGCTTGAGAAACGAGAATTTCATCAATCAGAGTAGATGAAAATGAAGTATGAGTCAGAGTATAGAGACATTTGGCGGAGTAGGATTTACGACTCAATGCGTCGGCCACCACATTCGCTTTGCCAGGGTGATAAAGAATATCACAGTCATAGTCTTTGATGAGTTCCATGGAGCGTCGCTGGCGCATGTTGAGCTCCTTCTGGCTGAATATATACTTAAGGCTCTTGTGATCCGTATACAACTGACATTTGGTGCCGTAGAGATAATGCCGCCATGTTTTCAACGCAAAAGTCACAGCAGCAAGTTCAAGGTCATGAGTCGGATGACTCTTTTCATGATCCTTAAGCTGGCGAGAAGCGTATGCTATGACTCTGCCTCTTTGCATCAAAACACACCCAAGCCCTTGATATGAAGCATCGCTGAAGACCACAAAGTCTTCATTGCCTTCGGGTAAGGCCAAAATAGGTGCTTCGGTGAGTTTCTGTTTTAAAGTTTGGAATGCGTTCTCGTGAGCTTCTTCCCAAATAAAGGGAACATTCTTGCGAGTAAGAGATGTAAGAGGCATGGCTAGTTTTGAGAAGTCCTTAATGAATCGACGGTAGTAACCCGCCAATCCCAAGAAACTTCGGATCTCGGTAGCTGATTTGGGAGCTTCCCAATTTTGAATGGCTTCTATCTTAGAAGGATCCACAGAGATTCCTTCACCAGATATCACATGACCAAGGAATTGTATCTGATAAGATACAAGATTTGCAAGTTAACGCTGAGCATGAAATTTAAGAAAAGATAAGCTTAAAAAAATGAATAAATCGAGATTGCAAGCACCTGTCGCAACCAAAATTCGCATTTAGAGAACTTGGCGTAAAGTCGCTCCTTGCGCAGCAACTCTAGCAGCTCTCTAAGATGCACAGCATGCTCAGCTTCAGTCTTTGAGTAGATGAGAATATCGTCTATAAAGACGATAACAGACTTATCGAGCATTGGTCTACAAACGCGGTTCATCAGATCCATGAACGCCGCAGGAGCGTTTGTAAGGCCAAAGGGCATAACAAGAAACTCGTAATGCCCATATCTAGTACGGAAAGCCGTTTTAGGGACGTCTTCTTCATGAACTTTGAGCTGATGATACCCAGATCTAAGATCGATCTTTGAGAAGTAACTGGCTCCCTGAAGCTGGTCGAAAAGATCGTCTATTCTGGGCAATGGATATTTGTTCTTTATTGTTACCTTGTTCAACTCCCTATAATCAATGCACATCCGGAGAGTCCCATCTTTCTTCTTAACGAATAAAACAGGAGCTCCCCAGGGAGATGAACTTGGTCGTATGAGTCCCTTGTCAAGCAATTCTTGCAATTGCTTCATCATTTCTTGCATCTCAGCAGGTGCAAGTCTATACGGGGCTCGAGCAATTGGTGCCGCGCCGGGCACTAAATCAATTCTGAACTCCACCTGACGGTCTGGTGGGAGTCCAGAGATGTCCTCGGGAAAGACATCTGGAAATTCAGAGGCTATCGGTACCTCGGCTAAAGTTTTCTTTTCAGACTTAGCATCTATTGCATATGCTAAGTATGACACGCAACCCTTAGCTATATGTTTCCTAGCTTTGACTACAGAAATTAAACATAAGTCACCTTTCTTTCTGTCACCATAGATGCAGATACTGCGGCCATCCGGTGTAGTGAGCTTTATCAACTTCTTTTTGCAGACAATGTTGGCGTCATGATGATCAAGCCAATCCATACCCACGATGACGTCGAATTCATGAAAGTCCATCGGGATAAGGTCCAGTTGGAACGTGCAATTATCTAACAGAATTATGCAGTCGCGGTAAATTTTATCGGTGGACACGCACACGTTACTGGCCGTTTCGATATCAAATATAACAGGCAGAGTTGTCGGAGTAATTCCAAGCTTAGATGCAAATGCACTTGATATAAAAGAGCGATTGGCTCCTGAATCGAAAATAACTCTAGCAGGGATAGAGTTAACAAGAAACGTACCAGATACCACATCTGGTATTTCCTTCGCTTGCTCGGCTGTTATTTGGAATGCGCGATTCTGACTCCTAGTTGGCTCGTTACGGCGACTAGAACCTCCTCGCGATGTGCTATGCCGGGCCGGTTGATTTTGTCTTTGCTGTTGTTGTTGATGTTGTTGCTGAGGTCGGTATTGCTGCTGCTGCAATCGCGGATGATGCTCTGCACTCGGGTAAATCATGCTGAACGGATGCGTACATGCATGCTCATTATGTCCAGGGCGTAAACAATTGTTGCAAACTTTAACTCTGTTAGGACATTCTTCACTGCTATGTCCTATTTCGTTGCACACATAGCACCTTACATCATTGGGGTTACAACGCCCAATGTGTGACTTCTGGCAGCGGCGACACTGCCTCGGCTCAGAATGTACCGCATAAGATCTAGATTGCTGCGCCGGAGGCGAGCTGAACTGTCGGTACTGAGACTGCTGTGGCTGAGAATATCTGGATGAAGATCCAGAATAGCTTCCGGTGCGCGATTTCTTGGGCGGTGATGGACATGTCGGGTTAATAGAGGAAGTAGGAACTCCTCCAGCTCGAATAAAATCCTGCTCGAGAATTCGAGCAGCTTCAACACAGTCAGCATAGTTGGTATATCCCCGGTGCTTCAAGAACTTCTGATATTCAGGATGCAGACCCATCAGAAAACGGTCGATCTTTCGCTCTTCAGTAGCGACTTGATAGTCAGACAGTAGGCTAAGTCGAGTAAATTCAATCTCATACTCAGTCACCGATTTGGTTCCCTGAGTAAGAGACATCAGTCTCTCTTCCAGACGTTTCTTTTCATCAGCCGGGCAGTACTGACGAAAGAAAATAACTTTAAATTCATCCCAAGATAGGGACTTAATCCAGTTGGCTCCGTGCATGTTTTCCTGAGACCTCCACCACATAACAGCGCCACCCTCGAACAGTGTTGTAGCGAAGCTGACCTTTGATTCTTCAGCACAGTCACTAATAAGAAAAATCCGCTCAATGCCAGTGATCCACTCAAGTGCTTCGATCGAATTTGCAGCACCCTTAAAAGGTTGAGCTCCGCAAGCCTTAAAGTAACGGAAGTTGCAGCCCTTAGGAGGGACTACAGGGGTTTCCTCCTCGTCGGTGTCGTCGTTGTGGCGTCCAGTGTCTTCATGCTGCTTCTTCTGGCGTTCTTCCCTTCGCCTAGTTTCGGCTTCATCACGAGCACGAAACTGTTCTTGCAAAAACTTAGCTTGACGCTCATTGTTCTCATTAAGCATTGTTTGCATTATTTGCATGATCTGTTCAGGAGTGAGTCCACCTCCAGCTCCTTCACCAGATCCAGACATGTTCTGAAATTATATAAATAATACTTGCATAAGAATAGGCATAACTCCTATTCTACCCCATTTCCCAATTCCTAAAGCAAAGTCAAAGCCTATCTCAGGTCAAGTTAAAGCCTAGATATTCGAAGCTAATATCTTTGCTTAAAAGTTTGAGTCCAAGTGTTATTGCTAACACTTGAATCCCTCAAACTAACGCTCTGATACCATCCTGTCACATCCTTGCTTTAAAACACGCTTGCTTATCCCAGGAATAACAATAAATGCATAAAGCTAAATAAAATATTACAATAAGTCTTGCACTACACGTGCTTCAAGGTTACAGTACTAAGTTGCTAAAAACATCACAATTAAAATTAAAAATAAAAGCAGCTACCCAGAACCCAAGGCATCATAAAGCTATACCACAAGCTGAAAGTGAGCTAAGTCCTCTGGGCAGATCAGATAATAGACCTAAGCAGAAGGTCCAGCTTGTTCTTTACCTTTTCCTGTAAAAATTGTGAATAGCAACTGTAAGCTAATGCTTAGTGAGTAAACAGATATTCATGAATGCATGTAAAATATGAGGCGAAAGTGCCTAAAAAGGCTGTTATGCTTGCTTGCTTGCTTGCTTGCTCATTTGCTTAATACCCAGAAAGAACGCTGCACAATTGAGACATTTCACGCAGAACGGAGATGCCACCACTATGGGTTTACCGCTGACAGATGATCAATCTGTGATGCGGGGCTAGCTACCCGCATAATGCTCAAGGGATAGTGGTGAACATCAGAATTGCTTGCTCGCTAAATATAATGCTTATGAGATGCACAAAGAAACGCTAACACAAAGTTTGCTGTATAGTATGCAGAACAATAAACAGATAGCAGATAAATATGCATATTAATAGATCAAATGTAAGATCCGGCTAAGCTGGGCATCACCTGTACCACAGTGTTCGCCTTCACTCACAAAAGTCTATTGAATTCCAAAGAAATCATATAGAAGCAAATTTATGTCTCAATTTCATATAAAACATGTAAACAAGAATAACTGTTACTCACTGTACTGAAAATGCTTTGAATACTTGCTCGGGCTTAATTACGCTTTAAATTGCTTTATAACGCTTGCTCTTGCTTATCTAGGCTTTTAATATATTCTGGCACTGGCTTTGACTCGCAGCTGGGCTAAACGGCTTATGTATAATATCTGAAGTTCAATATTACAGAACATGTGCTAAATTAATATTGCTAGCTCAATATTCCAACATCTCTAAGCCATAACTTCTAGCTAAATATTTTGCTAATTATTTTGCTAATTTATGCGTTGTTCGTAAATTTTATTAATTAAAATTCGAAATTTAGGGGCTAGATTCGAATCTGAGCATCAGACTCGAAGTCAGATTCGAATCTGTGTATCAAACTCGAAGCCAGACTCGAACTGGGTTAGATTCGAAGCCAGACTCGAACAGTGGAGGGGTTAGATTCGAACCTCATTCGAATCTGAGGATAGATTCGAGACCCATATCTCGAATCTAGCTCTATTCGAGTCTGTTCTTGGCATTTCGAGTCTGTTCTATACATACTCGAGTTTGCTCATAAACTACAGCTTTAAACATGCATTTTCAAGCCTCAAATCACAAATAAACTAAGCAACAAGCCTCGGTTTGATTATATTATACATAATCTACCATATTTTAGCTAAAATTCATACGAAATTAGCTTTAAATCGCCTAAAAATAATAAACTCGAATTTTGTACTTCAAACCGAAAATGCAGAAGTCGAAAATGACATTTCTTACCTCAAATCCGTATGAAATCGTACATGCAATAGGAGATTCACGTAGTACTCTTCGAGGTCTTTCCGTTAACGTATAGAACACGAGATTTGGCCGGTCCGTTTGGGAGAAAAGCTAGAGAGAAGCTCAATTCTAGAGAGAGGAGCTCTGGAAAGGAATATGTCTTGCAAAATGAGAAAATGAACTCTCGGCTCCTATTTATACCAAATCTCAAAATTACATCTTTTTACGCAAATTGCTCAAAATTACTTAAAATAAAAATGCAAATAAAAGGCAAGGTGTTATAGTATGAGCCCACCACGCTTGCACTTCGTCCTCGAAGTACCTAAGGCTCAAACAGATGCGGATATCGAACTCTCATGTCTTCCTCAGATTCCCAGGTCTGAGAAATTCCGTGAGAAGTCCTCCACTGCACCAACACCATTGCTACTTCTCTATTTCTCAGCTTCTTCATCTTTGTTTCTAGAATAACTTCAGGCTCGTCACATTGCAGTTTCTCGTTAATCTTGTAAGTTAGATGATCGGCCCACTTTTCTCTGTCATCTTCTTTGCACTTCCTTAGTTGCGAAACGTGAAACACGGGGTGTATGTTGGACAGTTCGCTTGGCAAGTCCAACAGATAAGATTGAGTTCCAACACGCTCGGTGATCTTGAAAGGACCAACGAATCGTGGTGCTAACTTGCCACGCTTGCCGAATCTGAACACACCTTTCATCGGCGAGACTTTTAATACAACATAGTCGTCCTTCTGAAATTCTAAAGGTTTATGGCGTCGGTCGTGATACGATTTCTGTCGAGATTGAGCAGTTTCCAATCGTTGACGTATGATTCGGATCTTTTCATTTGTCTGCTGAAGTAGCTCGGGACCGGCGATTGGTGCTTCACCGGCTTCATGCCAACACGTAGGAGTTCGGCACTTGCGTCCGTATAAGGCTTCGAAAGGTGCGGCTTTGATGGATGAGTGGTAACTATTGTTATAAGAAAATTCTGCTAACGGCAAGTGGTCATCCCAACTACCACTAAACTCAAGAACACATGCCCGCAGCATGTCTTCGAGTGTAAGGATCGTACGCTCACTCTGGCCATCAGGCTGTGGATGATACGCTGTGCTCATTCTGATCTTAGTGCCTAATCCATCTTGTAATGCACTCCAGAACCTCGAAGTGAATCGGCTGTCGCGGTCGGAAACAATTGACAAAGGAACACCGTGTCGTGTAACGATCTCGTCTATGTACAACTTGGCTAGTTTCTCAAGTGAATAGTTTTCGCGAATCGGAATGAAATGTGCGACTTTGGTTAGGCGATCCACGATAACCCATATTGCGTCGTGCTGTCTTCGTGTAGTCGGCAACTTCGTCACAAAATCCATCGTTATGTGATCGAACTTCCACTCGGGAATCGGTAGAGGCTGTAGACTTCCATAAGGCTGCTGATGCTCCGCTTTGACCAATCGGCAAGTAACACAATTATCGACATATTGACCTACGTCTCTTTTCATACCGGGCCACCAATATTCGGCTTTTAGATCGTTGTACATCTTGGTGCTGCCAGGATGTACCGAGAAGTTAGAACAGTGGGCTTCCGAAAGAATTTTCTGTCGAACATTACCAAATTTCGGAACCCAGACACGATTCTTGAAGAGCTTTAAGCCACGAGGGCTATCGATTAAGAATTGAAGTTGCCCTTTCATGTCCTCAGAGTTGAGGTTTTCTTCTTTTAGGGCTTCGGCTTGAGAAACGAGAATTTCATCAATCAGAGTAGATGAAAATGAAGTATGAGTCAGAGTATAGAGACATTTGGCAGAGTAGGATTTACGACTCAATGCGTCGGCCACCACATTCGCTTTGCCAGGGTGATAAAGAATATCACAGTCATAGTCTTTGATGAGTTCCATGGAGCGTCGCTGGCGCATGTTGAGCTCCTTCTGGCTGAATATATACTTAAGGCTCTTGTGATCCGTATACAACTGACATTTGGTGCCGTAGAGATAATGCCGCCATGTTTTCAACGCAAAAGTCACAGCAGCAAGTTCAAGGTCATGAGTCGGATGACTCTTTTCATGATCCTTAAGTTGGCGAGAAGCATATGCTATGACTCTGCCTCTTTGCATCAAAACACACCCAAGCCCTTGATATGAAGCATCGCTGAAGACCACAAAGTCTTCATTGCCTTCGGGTAAGGCCAAAATAGGTGCTTCGGTGAGTTTCTGTTTTAAAGTTTGGAATGCGTTCTCGTGAGCTTCTTCCCAAATAAAGGGAACATTCTTGCGAGTAAGAGATGTAAGAGGCATGGCTAGTTTTGAGAAGTCCTTAATGAATCGACGGTAGTAACCCGCCAATCCCAAGAAACTTCGGATCTCGGTAGCTGATTTGGGAGCTTCCCAATTTTGAATGGCTTCTATCTTAGAAGGATCCACAGAGATTCCTTCACCAGATATCACATGACCAAGGAATTGTATCTGATAAGATACAAGATTTGCAAGTTAACGCTGAGCATGAAATTTAAGAAAAGATAAGCTTAAAAAAATGAATAAATCGAGATTGCAAGCACCTGTCGCAACCAAAATTCGCATTTAGAGAACTTGGCGTAAAGTCGCTCCTTGCGCAGCAACTCTAGCAGCTCTCTAAGATGCACAGCATGCTCAGCTTCAGTCTTTGAGTAGATGAGAATATCGTCTATAAAGACGATAACAGACTTATCGAGCATTGGTCTACAAACGCGGTTCATCAGATCCATGAACGCCGCAGGAGCGTTTGTAAGACCAAAGGGCATAACAAGAAACTCGTAATGCCCATATCTGGTACGGAAAGCCGTTTTAGGGACGTCTTCTTCATGAACTTTGAGCTGATGATACCCAGATCTAAGATCGATCTTTGAGAAGTAACTGGCTCCCTGAAGCTGGTCGAAAAGATCGTCTATTCTGGGCAATGGATATTTGTTCTTTATTGTTACCTTGTTCAACTCCCTATAATCAATGCACATCCGGAGAGTCCCATCTTTCTTCTTAACGAATAAAACAGGAGCTCCCCAGGGAGATGAACTTGGTCGTATGAGTCCCTTGTCAAGCAATTCTTGCAATTGCTTCATCATTTCTTGCATCTCAGCAGGTGCAAGTCTATACGGGGCTCGAGCAATTGGTGCCGCGCCGGGCACTAAATCAATTCTGAACTCCACCTGACGGTCTGGTGGGAGTCCAGAGATGTCCTCGGGAAAGACATCTGGAAATTCAGAGGCTATCGGTACCTCGGCTAAAGTTTTCTTTTCAGACTTAGCATCTATTGCATATGCTAAGTATGACACGCAACCCTTAGCTATATGTTTCCTAGCTTTGACTACAGAAATTAAACATAAGTCACCTTTCTTTCTATCACCATAGATGCAGATACTGCGGCCATCCGGTGTAGTGAGCTTTATCAACTTCTTTTTGCAGACAATGTTGGCGTCATGATGATCAAGCCAATCCATACCCACGATGACGTCGAATTCATGAAAGTCCATCGGGATAAGGTCCAGTTGGAACGTGCAATTATCTAACAGAATTATGCAGTCGCGGTAAATTTTATCGGTGGACACGCACACGTTACTGGCCGTTTCGATATCAAATATAACAGGCAGAATTGTCGGAGTAATTCCAAGCTTAGATGCAAATGCACTTGATATAAAAGAGCGATTGGCTCCTGAATCGAAAATAACTCTAGCAGGGATAGAGTTAACAAGAAACGTACCAGATACCACATCTGGTATTTCCTTCGCTTGCTCGGCTGTTATTTGGAATGCGCGATTCTGACTCCTAGTTGGCTCGTTACGGCGACTAGAACCTCCTCGCGATGTGCTATGCCGGGCCTGTTGATTTTGTCTTTGCTGTTGTTGTTGATGTTGTTGCTGAGGTCGGTATTGCTGCTGCTGCAATCGCGGATGATGCTCTGCACTCGGGTAAATCATGCTGAACGGATGCGTACATGCATGCTCATTATGTCCAGGGCGTAAACAATTGTTGCAAACTTTAACTCTGTTAGGACATTCTTCACTGCTATGTCCTATTTCGTTGCACACATAGCACCTTACATCATTGGGGTTACAACGCCTAATGTGTGACTTCTGGCAGCGGCGACACTGCCTCGGCTCAGAATGTACCGCATAAGATCGAGTTTGCTGTGCCGTAGGCGAGCTGAACTGTCGGTACTGAGACTGCTGTGGCTGAGAATATCTGGATGAAGATCCAGAATAGCTTCCGGTGCGCGATTTCTTGGGCGGTGATGGACATGTCGGGTTAATAGAGGAAGTAGGAATTCCTCCAGCTCGAATAAAATCCTGCTCGAGAATTCGAGCAGCTTCCACACAGTCAGCATAGTTGGTATATCCCCGGTGCTTCAAGAACTTCTGATATTCAGGATGCAGACCCATCAGAAAACGGTCGATCTTTCGCTCTTCAGTAGCGACTTGATAGTCAGACAGTAGGCTAAGTCGAGTAAATTCAATCTCATACTCAGTCACCGATTTGGTTCCCTGAGTAAGAGACATCAGTCTCTCTTCCAGACGTTTCTTTTCATCAGCCGGGCAGTACTGACGAAAGAAAATAACTTTAAATTCATCCCAAGATAGGGACTTAATCCAGTTGGCTCCGTGCATGTTATCCTGAGACCTCCACCACATAACAGCGCCACCCTCGAACAGTGTTGTAGCGAAGCTGACCTTTGATTCTTCAGCACAGTCACTAATAACAAAAATCCGCTCAATGCCAGTGATCCACTCAAGTGCTTCGATCGAATTTGCAGCACCCTTAAAAGGTTGAGCTCCGCAAGCCTTAAAGTAACGGAAGTTGCAGCCCTTAGGAGGGACTACAGGGGTTTCCTCCTCGTCGGTGTCGTCGTTGTGGCGTCCAGTGTCTTCATGCTGCTTCTTCTGGCGTTCTTCCCTTCGCCTAGTTTCGGCTTCATCACGAGCACGAAACTGTTCTTGCAAAAACTTAGCTTGACGCTCATTGTTCTCATTAAGCATTGTTTGCATTATTTGCATGATCTGTTCAGGAGTGAGTCCACCTCCAGCTCCTTCACCAGATCCAGACATGTTCTGAAATTATATAAATAATACTTGCATAAGAATAGACATAACTCCTATTCTACCCCATTTCCCAATTCCTAAAGCAAAGTCAAAGCCTATCTCAGGTCA
This sequence comes from Centrapalus pauciflorus, assembly GCA_020465985.1. Taxonomy (NCBI): domain Eukaryota; kingdom Viridiplantae; phylum Streptophyta; class Magnoliopsida; order Asterales; family Asteraceae; genus Centrapalus; species Centrapalus pauciflorus. The sequence continues at coordinate 686,222 of JAANYP010001244.1, read as the reverse complement.
AGTTAAAGCCTAGACATTCGAAGCTAATATCTTTGCTTAAAAGTTTGAGTCCAAGTGTTATTGCTAACACTTGAATCCCTCAAACTAACGCTCTGATACCATCCTGTCACATCCTTGCTTTAAAACACGCTTGCTTATCCCAGGAATAACAATAAATGCATAAAGCTAAATAAAATATTACAATAAGTCTTGCACTACACGTGCTTCAAGGTTACAGTACTAAGTTGCTAAAAACATCACAATTAAAATTAAAAATAAAAGCAGCTACCCAGAACCCAAGGCATCATAAAGCTATACCACAAGCTGAAAGTGAGCTAAGTCCTCTGGGCAGATCAGATAATAGACCTAAGCAGAAGGTCCAGCTTGTTCTTTACCTTTTCCTGTAAAAATAGTGAGTAGCAACTGTAAGCTAATGCTTAGTGAGTAAACAGATATTCATGAATGCATGTAAAATATGAGGCGAAAGTGCCTATAAAGGCTGTTATGCTTGCTTGCTTGCTTGCTTGCTCGTTTGCTTAATACCCAGAAAGAATGCTGCACAATTTAGACATTTCACGCAGAACGGAGATGCCACCACTAGGGGTTTACCGCTGACAGATGATCAATCTGTGATGCGGGGCTAGCTACCCGCATAATGCTCAAGGGATAGTGGTGAACATCTGAATTGCTTGCTCGCTAAATATAATGCTTATGAGATGCACAAAGAAACGCTAACACAAAGCTTGCTGTATAGTATGCAGAACAATAAACAGATAGCAGATAAATATGCATATTAATAGATCAAATGTAAGATCCGGCTAAGCTGGGCATCACCTGTACCACAGTGTTCGCCTTCACTCACAAAAGTCTATTGAATTCCAAAGAAATCATATAGAAGCAAATTTATGTCTCAATTTCATATAAAACATGTAAACAAGAATAACTGTTACTCACTGTACTGAAAATGCTTTGAATACTTGCTCGGGCTTAATTACGCTTTAAATTGCTTTATAACGCTTGCTCTTGCTTATCTAGGCTTTTAATATATTCTGGCACTGGCTTTGACTCGCAGCTGGGCTAAACGGCTTATGTATAATATCTGAAGTTCAATATTACAGAACATGTGCTAAATTAATATTGCTAGCTCAATATTCCAACATCTCTAAGCCATAACTTCTAGCTAAATATTTTGCTAATTATTTTGCTAATTTATGCGTTGTTCGTAAATTTTATTAATTAAAATTCGAAATTTAGGGGCTAGATTCGAATCTGAGCATCAGACTCGAAGTCAGATTCGAATCTGTGTATCAAACTCGAAGCCAGACTCGAACTGGGTTAGATTCGAAGCCAGACTCGAACAGGGGAGGGGTTAGATTCGAACCTCATTCGAATCTGAGGATAGATTCGAGACCCATATCTCGAATCTAGCTCTATTCGAGTCTGTTCTTGGCATTTCGAGTCTGTTCTATACATACTCGAGTTTGCTCATAAACTACAGCTTTAAACATGCATTTTCAAGCCTCAAATCACAAATAAACTAAGCAACAAGCCTCGGTTTGATTATATTATACATAATCTACCATATTTTAGCTAAAATTCATACGAAATTAGCTTTAAATCGCCTAAAAATAATAAACTCGAATTTTGTACTTCAAACCGAAAATGCAGAAGTCGAAAATGACATTTCTTACCTCAAATCCGTATGAAATCGTACATGCAATAGGAGATTCACGTAGTACTCTTCGAGGTCTTTCCGTTAACGTATAGAACACGAGATTTGGCCGGTCGGTTTGGGAGAAAAGCTAGAGAGAAGCTCAATTCTAGAGAGAGGAGCTCTGGAAAGGAATATGTCTTGCAAGAAATGAGAAAATGAACTCTCGGCTCCTATTTATACCAAATCTCAAAATTACATCTTTTTACGCAAATTGCTCAAAATTACTTAAAATAAAAATGCAAATAAAAGGCAAGGTGTTATAGTATGAGCCCACCACGCTTGCACTTCGTCCTCGAAGTACCTAAGGCTCAAACAGATGCGGATATCGAACTCTCATGTCTTCCTCAGATTCCCAGGTCTGAGAAATTCCGTGAGAAGTCCTCCACTGCACCAACACCATTGCTACTTCTCTATTTCTCAGCTTCTTCATCTTTGTTTCTAGAATAACTTCAGGCTCGTCACATTGCAGTTTCTCATTAATCTTGTAAGTTAGATGATCGGCCCACTTTTCTCTGTCATCTTCTTTGCACTTCCTTAGTTGCGAAACGTGAAACACGGGGTGTATGTTGGACAGTTCGCTTGGCAAGTCCAACAGATAAGATTGAGTTCCAACACGCTCGGTGATCTTGAAAGGACCAACGAATCGTTGTGCTAACTTGCCACGCTTGCCGAATCTGAACACACCTTTCATCGGCGAGACTTTTAATACAACATAGTCGTCCTTCTGGAATTCTAAAGGTTTATGGCGTCGGTCGTGATACGATTTCTGTCGAGATTGAGCAGTTTCCAATCGTTGACGTATGATTCGGATCTTTTCATTTGTCTGCTGAAGTAGCTCGGGACCGGCGATTGGTGCTTCACCGGCTTCATGCCAACACGTAGGAGTTCGGCACTTGCGTCCGTATAAGGCTTCGAAAGGTGCGGCTTTGATAGATGAGTGGTAACTATTGTTATAAGAAAATTCTGCTAACGGCAAGTGGTCATCCCAACTACCACTAAACTCAAGAACACATGCCCGCAGCATGCCTTCGAGTGTAAGGATCGTACGCTCACTCTGGCCATCAGGCTGTGGATGATACGCTGTGCTCATTCTGATCTTAGTGCCTAATCCATCTTGTAATGCACTCCAGAACCTCGAAGTGAATCGGCTGTCGCGGTCGGAAACAATTGACAAAGGAACACCGTGTCGTGTAACGATCTCGTCTATGTACAACTTGGCTAGTTTCTCAAGTGAATAGTTTTCGCGAATCGGAATGAAATGTGCGACTTTGGTTAGGCGATCCACGATAACCCATATTGCGTCGTGCTGTCTTCGTGTAGTCGGCAACTTCGTCACAAAATCCATCGTTATGTGATCGAACTTCCACTCGGGAATCGGTAGAGGCTGTAGACTGCCATAAGGCTGCTGATGCTCCGCTTTGACCAATCGGCAAGTAACACAATTATCGACATATTGACCTACGTCTCTTTTCATACCGGGCCACCAATATTCGGCTTTTAGATCGTTGTACATCTTGGTGCTGCCAGGATGTACCGAGAAGTTAGAACAGTGGGCTTCCGAAAGAATTTTCTGTCGAATACCTCCAAATTTCGGAACCCAAACACGATTCTTGAAGAGCTTTAAGCCACGAGGGCTATCGATTAAGAATTGAAGTTGCCCTTTCATGTCCTCAGAGTTGAGGTTTTCTTCTTTTAGGGCTTCGGCTTGAGAAACGAGAATTTCATCAATCAGAGTAGATGAAAATGAAGTATGAGTCAGAGTATAGAGACATTTGGCGGAGTAGGATTTACGACTCAATGCGTCGGCCACCACATTCGCTTTGCCAGGGTGATAAAGAATATCACAGTCATAGTCTTTGATGAGTTCCATGGAGCGTCGCTGGCGTATGTTGAGCTCCTTCTGGCTGAATATATACTTAAGGCTCTTGTGATCCGTATACAACTGACATTTGGTGCCGTAGAGATAATGCCGCCATGTTTTCAACGCAAAAGTCACAGCAGCAAGTTCAAGGTCATGAGTCGGATGACTCTTTTCATGATCCTTAAGCTGGCGAGAAGCGTATGCTATGACTCTGCCTCTTTGCATCAAAACACACCCAAGCCCTTGATATGAAGCATCGCTGAAGACCACAAAGTCTTCATTGCCTTCGGGTAAGGCCAAAATAGGTGCTTCGGTGAGTTTCTGTTTTAAAGTTTGGAATGCGTTCTCGTGAGCTTCTTCCCAAATAAAGGGAACATTCTTGCGAGTAAGAGATGTAAGAGGCATGGCTAGTTTTGAGAAGTCCTTAATGAATCGACGGTAGTAACCCGCCAATCCCAAGAAACTTCGGATCTCGGTAGCTGATTTGGGAACTTCCCAATTTTGAATGGCTTCTATCTTAGAAGGATCCACAGAGATTCCTTCACCAGATATCACATGACCAAGGAATTGTATCTGATAAGATACAAGATTTGCAAGTTAACGCTGAGCATGAAATTTAAGAAAAGATAAGCTTAAAAAAATGAATAAATCGAGATTGCAAGCACCTGTCGCAACCAAAATTCGCATTTAGAGAACTTGGCGTAAAGTCGCTCCTTGCGCAGCAACTCTAGCAGCTCTCTAAGATGCACAGCATGCTCAGCTTCAGTCTTTGAGTAGATGAGAATATCGTCTATAAAGACGATAACAGACTTATCGAGCATTGGTCTACAAACGCGGTTCATCAGATCCATGAACGCCGCAGGAGCGTTTGTAAGACCAAAGGGCATAACAAGAAACTCGTAATGCCCATATCTAGTACGGAAAGCTGTTTTAGGGACGTCTTCTTCATGAACTTTGAGCTGATGATACCCAGATCTAAGATCGATCTTTGAGAAGTAACTGGCTCCCTGAAGCTGGTCGAAAAGATCGTCTATTCTGGGCAATGGATATTTGTTCTTTATTGTTACCTTGTTCAACTCCCTATAATCAATGCACATCCGGAGAGTCCCATCTTTCTTCTTAACGAATAAAACAGGAGCTCCCCAGGGAGATGAACTTGGTCGTATGAGTCCCTTGTCAAGCAATTCTTGCAATTGCTTCATCATTTCTTGCATCTCAGCAGGTGCAAGTCTATACGGGGCTCGAGCAATTGGTGCCGCGCCGGGCACTAAATCAATTCTGAACTCCACCTGACGGTCTGGTGGGAGTCCAGAGATGTCCTCGGGAAAGACATCTGGAAATTCAGAGGCTATCGGTACCTCGGCTAAAGTTTTCTTTTCAGACTTAGCATCTATTGCATATGCTAAGTATGACACGCAACCCTTAGCTATATGTTTCCTAGCTTTGACTACAGAAATTAAACATAAGTCACCTTTCTTTCTATCACCATAGATGCAGATACTGCGGCCATCCGGTGTAGTGAGCTTTATCAACTTCTTTTTGCAGACAATGTTGGCGTCATGATGATCAAGCCAATCCATACCCACGATGACGTCGAATTCATGAAAGTCCATCGGGATAAGGTCCAGTTGGAACGTGCAATTATCTAACAGAATTATGCAGTCGCGGTAAATTTTATCGGTGGACACGCACACGTTACTGGCCGTTTCGATATCAAATATAACAGGCAGAGTTGTCGGAGTAATTCCAAGCTTAGATGCAAATGCACTTGATATAAAAGAGCGATTGGCTCCTGAATCGAAAATAACTCTAGCAGGGATAGAGTTAACAAGAAACGTACCAGATACCACATCTGGTATTTCCTTCGCTTGCTCGGCTGTTATTTGGAATGCGCGATTCTGACTCCTAGTTGGCTCGTTACGGCGACTAGAACCTCCTCGCGATGTGCTATGCCGGGCCGGTTGATTTTGTCTTTGCTGTTGTTGTTGATGTTGTTGCTGAGGTCGGTATTGCTGCTGCTGCAATCGCGGATGATGCTCTGCACTCGGGTAAATCATGCTGAACGGATGCGTACATGCATGCTCATTATGTCCAGGGCGTAAACAATTGTTGCAAACTTTAACTCTGTTAGGACATTCTTCACTGCTATGTCCTATTTCGTTGCACACATAGCACCTTACATCATTGGGGTTACAACGCCCAATGTGTGACTTCTGGCAGCGGCGACACTGCCTCGGCTCAGAATGTACCGCATAAGATCTAGATTGCTGCGCCGGAGGCGAGCTGAACTGTCGGTACTGAGACTGCTGTGGCTGAGAATATCTGGATGAAGATCCAGAATAGCTTCCGGTGCGCGATTTCTTGGGCGGTGATGGACATGTCGGGTTAATAGAGGAAGTAGGAACTCCTCCAGCTCGAATAAAATCCTGCTCGAGAATTCGAGCAGCTTCAACACAGTCAGCATAGTTGGTATATCCCCGGTGCTTCAAGAACTTCTGATATTCAGGATGCAGACCCATCAGAAAACGGTCGATCTTTCGCTCTTCAGTAGCGACTTGATAGTCAGACAGTAGGCTAAGTCGAGTAAATTCAATCTCATACTCAGTCACCGATTTGGTTCCCTGAGTAAGAGACATCAGCTTCTCTTCCAAACGCTTCTTTTCATCAGCTGGGCAGTACTGACGAAAGAAAATAACTTTGAATTCATCCCAAGATAGGGACTTAATCCAGTTGGCTCCGTGCATGTTTTCCTGAGACCTCCACCACATAACAGCGCCACCCTCGAACAGTGTTGTAGCGAAGCTGACCTTTGATTCTTCAGCACAGTCACTAATAAGAAAAATCCGCTCAATGCCAGTGATCCACTCAAGTGCTTCGATCGAATTTGCAGCACCCTTAAAAGGTTGAGCTCCGCAAGCCTTAAAGTAACGGAAGTTGCAGCCCTTAGGAGGGACTACAGGGGTTTCCTCCTCGTCGGTGTCGTCGTTGTGGCGTCCAGTGTCTTCATGCTGCTTCTTCTGGCGTTCTTCCCTTCGCCTAGTTTCGGCTTCATCACGAGCACGAAACTGTTCTTGCAAAAACTTAGCTTGACGCTCATTGTTCTCATTAAGCATTGTTTGCATTATTTGCATGATCTGTTCAGGAGTGAGTCCACCTCCAGCTCCTTCACCAGATCCAGACATGTTCTGAAATTATATAAATAATACTTGCATAAGAATAGGCATAACTCCTATTCTACCCTATTTCCCAATTCCTAAAGCAAAGTCAAAGCCTATCTCAGGTCAAGTTAAAGCCTAGACATTCGAAGCTAATATCTTTGCTTAAAAGTTTGAGTCCAAGTGTTATTGCTAACACTTGAATCCCTCAAACTAACGCTCTGATACCATCCTGTCACATCCTTGCTTTAAAACACGCTTGCTTATCCCAGGAATAACAATAAATGCATAAAGCTAAATAAAATATTACAATAAGTCTTGCACTACACGTGCTACAAGGTTACAGTACTAAGTTGCTAAAAACATCAATTAAATTAAAAATAAAAGCAGCTACCCAGAACCCAAGGCATCATAAAGCTATACCACAAGCTGAAAGTGAGCTAAGTCCTCTGGGCAGATCAGATAATAGACCTAAGCAGAAGGTCCAGCTTGTTCTTTACCTTTTCCTGTAAAAATTGTGAATAGCAACTGTAAGCTAATGCTTAGTGAGTAAACAGATATTCATGAATGCATGTAAAATATGAGGCGAAAGTGCCTAAAAAGGCTGTTATGCTTGCTTGCTTGCTTGCTTGCTCATTTGCTTAATACCCAGAAAGAAAGCTGCATAATTGAGACATTTCACGCAGAACGGAGATGCCACCACTATGGGTTTACCGCTGACAGATGATCAATCTGTGATGCGGGGCTAGCTACCCGCATAATGCTCAAGGGATAGTGGTGAACATCAGAATTGCTTGCTCGCTAAATATAATGCTTATGAGATGCACAAAGAAACGCTAACACAAAGTTTGCTGTATAGTATGCAGAACAATAAACAGATAGCAGATAAATATGCATATTAATAGATCAAATGTAAGATCCGGCTAAGCTGGGCATCACCTGTACCACAGTGTTCGCCTTCACTCACAAAAGTCTATTGAATTCCAAAGAAATCATATAGAAGCAAATTTATGTCTCAATTTCATATAAAACATGTAAACAAGAATAACTGTTACTCACTGTACTGAAAATGCTTTGAATACTTGCTCGGGCTTAATTACGCTTTAAATTGCTTTATAACGCTTGCTCTTGCTTATCTAGGCTTTTAATATATTCTGGCACTGGCTTTGACTCGCAGCTGGGCTAAACGGCTTATGTATAATATCTGAAGTTCAATATTACAGAACATGTGCTAAATTAATATTGCTAGCTCAATATTCCAACATCTCTAAGCCATAACTTCTAGCTAAATATTTTGCTAATTATTTTGCTAATTTATGCGTTGTTCGTAAATTTTATTAATTAAAATTCGAAATTTAGGGGCTAGATTCGAATCTGAGCATCAGACTCGAAGTCAGATTCGAATCTGTGTATCAAACTCGAAGCCAGACTCGAACTGGGTTAGATTCGAAGCCAGACTCGAACAGGGGAGGGGTTAGATTCGAACCTCATTCGAATCTGAGGATAGATTCGAGACCCATATCTCGAATCTAGCTCTATTCGAGTCTGTTCTTGGCATTTCGAGTCTGTTCTATACATACTCGAGTTTGCTCATAAACTACAGCTTTAAACATGCATTTTCAAGCCTCAAATCACAAATAAACTAAGCAACAAGCCTCGGTTTGATTATATTATACATAATCTACCATATTTTAGCTAAAATTCATACGAAATTAGCTTTAAATCGCCTAAAAATAATAAACTCGAATTTTGTACTTCAAACCGAAAATGCAGAAGTCGAAAATGACATTTCTTACCTCAAATCCGTATGAAATCGTACATGCAATAGGAGATTCACGTAGTACTCTTCGAGGTCTTTCCGTTAACGTATAGAACACGAGATTTGGCCGGTCGGTTTGGGAGAAAAGCTAGAGAGAAGCTCAATTCTAGAGAGAGGAGCTCTGGAAAGGAATATGTCTTGCAAGAAATGAGAAAATGAACTCTCGGCTCCTATTTATACCAAATCTCAAAATTACATCTTTTTACGCAAATTGCTCAAAATTACTTAAAATAAAAATGCAAATAAAAGGCAAGGTGTTATAGCATCCCACAGCTCTTTTGCTGTTTTTTGATCGCGGAAAGTGTGTAAGATCTCCTGAGGTAGAGCCATTCTAATTATAGCGAATGCCCGGTTCTCGGCCTCATTAAACTTCTTATCATCGTCCTTCATCTTTGAAAATGACAAGACTGTTTGATGACCTTCAACCTCTTCCGTAGGTGGAATGTATCACTCGTCTATACAAATCCACATCCTCATATAATTAAATCTAGCGAAGTCGGCGAACCTATCCTTCCACCAATAATAATCCTCCAATTTCATCAACTTTGGTGGAGAATTTGCTTTTCCGACCTCGTGGTCCATCTCAATAAACCTTTGTAGACTTGTCATTGTTTCAAAAATTTTTGAATTCAAACTTAATTAATTTAATTCGAAATTAATTTTAATTAACACTTTCGAATTTGAGTAAATTCGAATTTAATTAATTTTAAACTTGTTTGGAATTAAAATCGAAATCAAGTTTGAAGTCCAACTAAATTCGAAATATATGACAAACTCTAAGGTATACTAAATTCGAAACTCCTAAATTCGAATTTATTAGAAATTCGAAACTGAGCAAATTCGAAGTGGGCAAACTCGAATCAAACCCTTAGGAACTTCGAAAAGAGCGTATTTTCTGGCAAACTCAAAATTTGAGTAAACACTAATACCCCCTTGATAAACTCGAGCACCGCAAGTTCGAAAAACGGCTAATAATTCAATTTTTTTCAAGGTTTCAGATTAAACCAATATTTTTAAGGCTAAAAATATTGATTACGACCAAAAACTTGAACTAATGCAAAATATTTTCCGATATCTTACTTGATAAACTCGAAATCCTCCAAAAATGTGATTTTGGCCGTCCAAAACATCAAGAAACCACTGATGTTTCTAGTGAACCCGAAGAACACCACGAACACACAATGTTTGTGTATATTATCAACTAGTGTTAATTACATACAAGCCTGAACTGCGGAATGGTTCAAGCTGAGACGACAGAAACAACAGATGTTTAACTAATCTAAGACGCACTCAGACTAGATACAATCAATACACTCACTAAGATGAACTCACTGTTTACAAGACAGACAGATGGACAGCTTGAATAAGAACAGCTTGGACAGACGTTATTGTTATATTCAAGCAGACTTGCATGCTTATTAACACACTTCTTTGCACGTTTTGAATATCACACTCTCTTGGTTATCTCACATTCCTTAGAAGCTTCCTTTTATACTCTTACTGAGAATCTCAGTGAAGCTTCTTCATTGGACATAGAGATAGTGGGATGTCTTTCTAAAAAGACAAAACAACTTTTCTACACGTTCTGACAAAGAAGAATTGTCTTTACATTGCAGAATCTTTGTCTTTTCCTTTTTGTCTCTATTGTAGAAGGCATTAACTAAAAGAGGAATGTCAACTTTAAACCTTTCATCTTCTGTTATGGTCATTTTGATATAAGAAATGGTCTGTCACCCATTTCGAATATCCAATTTGTCTTCATGTAGTAGAACAACGTAGGCAGTCTTTGTAGCTTCTGTTTTTCCACTTTGTCTTCGACTTTTTAAAATAATATTGTAGTCTGAAACAATACATTAGGATATGGAAACATATTCCATAAAGTGTTTAGCTTGTTCACAAAGAACAGAATCTGTTCACAAAGAACATGTTATGTTGACAAAGAACATGTTCTGTTCACAAAGAACATAACACTTAGTATTCGTCCAAGCTACTCAGCAGGATAGAGCAGCGTAGACAGTTTATGTCCAGCTTGTTCAACCGAATAGAACAGCTTGGACAATCTGCCTTAGTTGCAACAAATGTAATGGGGTAAAAAACTTTGACTAATATTGCAAATCACTTATCAGGTTTCAATAAGGCATTAACATACCTTAAATTATACCTTCAAGTACATCAAACAGGTTTGATTAAAGAAACTCCCCCTACGATGTAGAATAGGTTTGACTGAGGCCTTTTTGTGCCTATAAAACTTGTTTTCCCTTCTTTTGCTTGTTTTACCAAGCTGAGCACTTAGCAAACTGATTTGATGGACAACACATTCCATCATCAGTTTTTAGGACTTTTTCAAACAAGCTGCCAGTGTTTGGACGCCTGACAAACCTATTTGTTGAGACTAGCTTTCCATTTACTCTCTAAATGAAAGTACTTGGAAGCTCACCAAGAATGGATAAGTCTTTTCCAGATTATTTATCTCAACTATTGAAGCTGCTGTATCATGATCCCCTCCAAGATAGGCCTTGATTTAAGCATGGATCTGTTGACTGATACAATGATTGACTTTTTGAGCAGATTGGCACCAATAGTAAAAAATCTTTTGAAGCTTGGCATGCTTTGTGTCTGTCTCTCCCTTTTCTTCTAATAAAATGGAAGTTGTATTTTAATTCATCAAGTTCAGTTTCCAACTTATGGAAGCTGTCCAGTTTAATAGTTTTTATTTCAAGATCAGTTTTTAACTTGGAGATCTCAGACAACAAAGCATCATGCTTCTCAATAGCAGCTTCTAAATCAACAAATAAATATTCAAACATTTTAACTTTTTCATTAGAATTGTAATCCATAAAATTTGGTACTTTATACATCATTGTTGGGTTACCGTTCTCCAACCTGCTGAGAGCCTCAGCTTCACCCAAGTCCTGTTTAAAATTGCTTGTTGACGGGACATCAGTATTGGCCATCGGACAATTTTTATCTTCTTCATCTGATGATGAGTCAGATTCCTTCCAGTCACATGTCTCAGCCATGAGTCCCTTTTTGCTTGTTGGAAGCCACTGAATCTTCCAACTTTCTAAGCTTAGCCATGGCCATTAGGTACTTAACCCTGTAGCCATCGTCCTTATTTGTTTTGTATGGTTTGGATGTTGAGCCAACACCTTTAGACACACAGTCAGCAGCTATATGGCCTGTTTTGCAGCATTTAAAGCACTTAACCTTTGTTTTGTCAAATTCTTTCTTTTTTATGGCACCTAACTTCTTTTGCAGCATCTTTCCACCAAACCTCTTCTAATTGAATTTTTTGACAAGCATGACGATAATTTGCTCATTATCAAATTCAGTAAGATCTTCACAGTCTTCTTCCCTAGACAATTCTTCCATTTCATCATCAGCCTGTTGATCAGCTTGTGTGAACACATCACAGACCTGACCAGCAGGTTGTCTCATGATGGCCACTAAGGCAGCACCTCTTTTGGACATATCCAAGGCATTTCTTTTCTGTTTCCTTGATTGTTCATCATCTAGTAAGGACCCATACAGATTTACAAGATCCATACCTTTGATGGTGCATGAGTTTCTTAGGATAGTAGAAAAATAATCCCATTCCTCCGGCAGAATGTCCAAAAACTTGTTTACTAGAGTTAAGTTGTCCTTGGTGATCCCAACAGCTTTGAGATTATTGATTAGAGTAGTGAATCTGGTACAAGTTTCAGTTAGAGACTCCTTTGACTTTGCAAAGAAGAGTTCATACTGTCTAACAAGATTTTTGATCCTGTTATCCAATGTGATAGTGGGACCATCATAGATGGTACACAAAGTATCCCACATCTCATTCGCAATATTCATTTTCTCAACCTGTTTGAACACATCATCAGGAAGAGAAATAACCAAGTTGTTCATGGCCTTTGCATTTAGAGCAAACAGCCTTTTGTCTTCATCAGACCATTGAGCTTTTGCCTTTTCAAAGGTCATGATTTCAGGAACAGCTCCTTCAGCAGCATTAGTGATAGTAGTAACAGAAGTTGGCACATAGGGAGCTTCCATTACTCTCTCTGGTAGTTGTACATCCAGATTCTCTAAATAGAGCATCATTCTGCACTTCCAACCATAGAAGTTTTGATGATTGAACTTTCGGGGTTTTGCAATTGAACCATTGTCATAGTAAGAGGAAGAGCTGGCAGCACTGTTGTCCATGGGGAAATAGGGAGAATGAGAGATCTAGAGTTAACACACACTCTATCTGCTCTGATACCAGTTGTAAGGTCTGCTAACTATGGATCTATCTTGACGCGACACCTTCCAACGAGTGCGGAATCCTCGTTAGTGGCTTGACGGATATGTCACGCACACCGAATCACGGAGACTACCACGGTGATAGACGAACAACTTAGAACGCCCCGACACGATGATTCTCTCCGAACAAAATTCACTGATTAAAATCAAGTTCGAGATCGCCTTCTGCTAATCGTCTGAAAAATTCTGCAAAAGTCCCATAATTAATCGAATTAACCCTTAATTATACTGACAGATTCGACTTTGTCTAGGAAAAATTCGACTCTGGCCCAAGGCCTTATTCGAACTTGTCCTCCTAGACAAATTCGAATCTAGACCCAAAGTCGAACCTCAACATTCAAACTTATGTTTGAACTTATGTTTTATCTTATGTTTAAATTTATCTTTAAACTTTATGTTTGAACTTCTTGAAATACATTACACCAAGTTCAAATATACAAACAATCAATATCAAACATACATAATCCAACATATATCAAACACCTGTTAATATCTAATATCAAGTAAATAGACATACACAAAATGCTATCTAAACTTAGACTGCTATCGTCACACAGGATGTACTAATAATCAACTTCCAATCTTTCAATGGGTCAGAGATGGTGCATTCAGAGTCACTGATCTCTGGCGTCTCACCACCAGCTCCCTCCAGATTGCCACTCAACTCCCACTCCCCTGAGCCCATAATATTTTCATTTACCTCCCTTTCTCCCTCAGCCTCACACAGACGCTCCTCACCTTTGGAAATGGTTGGCTCTGTTGGTTCTAACAGAGTCTTTTCCGGATAAATTCCTTGAAGATATACCCTTACCCTTTCCAATCTCCAATCTGCCATACCGAGAAGAGACAGAGGAATGTTCATTAATGATACTCGAGGAAGGTCTCTCGGGTTCTTGAATCTTTGAAGAGCGACCATCTTATACACATCAGCTTCTAGGTTTTCATGAATGTCATCGTCTTGATCCATGGCATATTGTATTATAAGTTGAAGAAACCTTTGAAACGGTATGAACTTTCTCTCTCTTTTGGTTCCTCTATCATGAATTGCCCTTTTCAGCTCATCAAAACTGAAAGCCGCGTAGTCATAATGTCTATCATGGGCAAAGTCGGCAAACATTGTGAGGACATAAACAGATACTGAGTCATGGCTTTAATGTTTTCCACTGAAGCACTTGTTGATCACATCAAAGAATACTCTCCAGTGCATTTGAGTTGTTTGGTCTTAAAGTAAGATGGCTTGGATATGGCACCATCATAACCTAGGGATTGAATTTCATGAAGTGTTTGGACTGGGGTTGGTATTGGAGCAAAATAGTATTTGGTGACAGAGAAATGTTCGGTTGGGAGGCGGAGAATGTGGTGTATGGCATCAAGGGTAATGTGGATGGGTACGGAATCGATGTTGGTGGTGAAATGAGGGATTGCCTCATTGATGAACTTTAGATGTTACCAGAATTGTTGAAGTTATATAATAGGGACAAAGTTGGCTGTAGTGAGAGAGTAGAAAAGGGATGGCCTATGAGTATACCCAAAGTGATATCCTCGACTTCAGATTAGATAAGAGATATGTCAAGCAGCCAGTAATTCGGCGCAAATTCGGTGAAGTGAGCGGAGTGAAGAAGATTTTCTTCCGGCAGCTGTTGGTTGTTGAGAGGTATGAGAGGGTGGGGAATGGTTATGGTTAGCCGGGAATCCATGAGTCCTGTAAAAATGCAACATAGTTAGTTAAGCAAACTTGTAAAGAAACAATACATTGAGATTAAGTGTGAAATATGTGTGAAATAGAACCCGTCTATTCTGTTTAAAGCATCGAGAATTTTATCAATAGAATGTAAGTTCTACTGAATAAAAGTCAAAGTCGATCGTTGAGAGACCAATGTTAGAATAGACATGTTCACTCAGACACTTATTTGAACTAGAACCAATGGTGCAAAGGACTTGAAAATTTATTTTGTTTTTGATTTATAAAATTTTGAAATGCAATGAAAAACAGAAAAAAAATGCTAAGTGTTGAACATCGGTTGTGGATCCGAATCCGAATTTCGGGTAGGAACGAAATTCGGATGAGATGATGCATGGAAAAATTAAACAGAAATAAAACAAAGTATGAAGAAAGAGGGCCCGAGTTTCGGATGGATCCGAGATTCGGGTATCAATCTTAGATTAAAGACTTAGGCTAAATATGAACATACAAAATTCAAAGGGGGTTTGAATTTCGTTTAGAACCAAAATTCGGGTAGTTCCATGCCATACACATAGAATTGAAATATAAAAATGTCATGCTTGGGACCCGACTAATATTTGGGTAAATCTGAATTTTGGATTGGCCCAAGTTGATACATTTATATGTTCTAAGGCCACTATGAAATGCATTCCGAATTTCGGATGGCTCCGAAATTGGGATGGGTCTTATGAAAATTAACAACGAAAGTAAAAGTACAACTAATTGGGGGTCGTCCGAAATTCGGACGTGTCCATGATAGACACTTAGATTTATTTAATCATTGAAACGATCCGAAATTAATGGCAATGCGAACATCGGGTTCACCCAAAGTTATACATAGAATATAGAAGCATTTATTGTTCATGCACATGCATATGTGTACAGTACTGAAAAGCATAAAAATGCATGAAAATGCAGATCGTGACTCTAAAAAGGATAAGGAACATTTTAGTTAACTACACTAAATTATAAAAACCTAATTTAATAACCTCAATAGGTAAAAAATCGAGAGGAAAACCCTCGAAAAATCTGAAAATAAAAAACCAGTTAAATGCATGTTAAAGCTAAAAGTAAAGTAAGAGAAAGTTTACCTGGTACTAGATTAGAAGGAAAAAGCAAGAATTCAGAAGAAAAACGAGTTGAAATGGGGATTTTTAGAGCTTAAACTGATGAAAATGGTGTATTTTTCATTGGAGAAGATGAACAAGAAGCGTGAAGTAGAAGGAATGGGAATCTCGCCTATTTATAGGCGTGTTTTTGCGAAGCAATGGGCCAAACAAAAAAATTTGGGCTAAAGTTAAATTTAAAGAAATTTGGGCTAAATGAAACTCAACTAAATATAACTTAAAAATATCCCAAAGGAAAAATATCTTTTTGAGTTTTTCTGTTAATATCCAAAGTAAAACTTAACTAAGTGTAAAATAAACAAAGACATATAATAAAAATCTTTTTGAATTTCCAAAATATTTGGCAAAAAAATATAAATAAAAAAATCTTTTTGTGTTTTTCAGAGTACGTTACTCAAAGAAAAATAAAGTTAACTAAGATTAAAATAAAATTAAATGAAAAACACATATCCTGATTTACTCCCCCTCAAAAAAACAATTAACCTTTATAGATTGAACCCTAAAACCCTTGTAAACTTTGAAATTCCGACAAACCTGGATATATTTAGCGTCCCACTCAAATTGAATAATTCACACAGCAAGTGTCATGATCATTAACATTAAAGAGATACATAGATAAAGAAAACACTGAACACAATTTTGTACACGACCTTTAAATTTAAATATTAGAGATTTCCTAAATAAAGGAATTTCAAACAATTATTTGGATGAAATAGAATTCTTTAGAGAATATCTGAAATTTAAATAGAAGGAGGATTCAACATGCCAATTTGAGATACTAAGAACTCAAAACGAGGTTCTTCTAAAGCCTTAGTAAAAATATCAGCAAGTTGAAATACCGTGCCTACAAAATATAATTCGATTGTCCCTTTTTCTACGTGATCTTAATGAAATGATACCTGATGTCTATGTGTTTTGTTCTAGAGTGCTGCACGGGATTGCAAGATATGGCAATTTTACTTCTGGAATCATAGTATATCGGGATGTTGGTAAGAGAAAATCTATAATCACATAACTTTTTTCTCATCCACAGGACCTGAGAGCGACAGCTTGCAGCTACTACGTACTCTGCCTCGACTGTGGATGTCGATACACAGTTCTGCTTTTTGGAAGACCAACTCACCGGTCTGTCACCTAAAAACTGAATTCCGCCTGAAGCGCTTTTCTTGTCTACTCTACAACCTGCAAAATCAGCATCTAAAAAAGCGGTAAGATCGAAATTGGTTCCCTTTGGATACCATAGAACAAGATCAGGTGTACCCATAAGACAACGAAATATGCATTTTACCGCAGTGAGGTGTGATTCTTTCAGTTGTACCCATAGGAACCAATCATCCCTCTGTAAGTTGTGTTATCGACATTTTTCCCAGCGGAATCAGTGTCTAACTTACAGTCTAATGCCATGGGAGTTGCGATTGCCGTCCAAGAGTCTAAGTTATTCTTCTTTAAAATGTCAAGAGTATATTTTGTCTGGTTCCCAAATATCTCATCTTCAAGTTGTTTGACTTGTAATCCGAGGAAAAAGTTTATTTCCGCCATCATACTATCTCAAATATCAACTCCAATAAGGATGAAAAATCTTTACAAAACCTATGGTTAGTAGATCCAAATACAATGTCATCTACATAAATTTTGACTTGCATTATATGCAGGCCTCCCTTTTTCATGAACAGAGTTGTGTCCACCACACCATTACTAAAACAGGCATAAATAAGAAAATAGAAAGACTGTCTTACCATGCGCGAGATGCTTGTTTTAAACCGTAGAGGGTTTTATCTAGCACATAAACATGGTCTTGTTTATGTGCATTAATAAGGCCTTGTGGTTGTTCAACATACACCTCTTCGTTAAGTTCACCTTTTAAACAGGCTGTCTTGACATCCATTTGGTACACCTTGATGTCCTTGTGTGCCGCATACGCCAAGAAGATTCTGATAGCTTCCATAAGTGCAACTGGAGCGAAGGTCTCGTGATAATCAATTCCTTCTTGTTGTTGGTAGCCTTTGGCGACTAGTCTCGCTTTGTTTCTTAACACAATTTTGTTTTCGTCTCGTTTGTTCTTAAAGATCCACTTGGTCCCGATTATGGCTCAACATTTTGGTTTGGGAACTAATCGCCATACTCTTAGCTGTTCGAACTGGTTGAGCTCTTCCTGCATTGCTTCTATCAAGTCTGGGTCTTTCTAGGCTTCATCCACACGAGCAAGCCCTATCATACTTCGGAATGATGCAAAGAGATATTCATTTCGATATGCCCTCCGAGTTTGGACGCCAATAGAAATATCACCAATGATCTGTTTAGTTGGGTGATTTCGGGTCCGTTTTGTCTCGTGTGGCAAGGGTGAACGTGATGTAATCTCAGTGGTGAGGGTCGGAATGGATGAAGAGATCTCATCGATGGTTTCGAATGAAGTTATCACTGGGTCTGGTTCAGGGTCTGTTGGGTCTTCTATAGAGATAATGTCACGTGTGAAGGTATTGTTGGAGTAGATTCATCTTGAGGGATGTCTGTGGATGAAATGAATGGTGAAGATGATGAAGGAGATGGTGTACGGATTGGTGAAGAAATTGGTGGATCCGAAGATGGTGGATGAACAGTTGAATCAGATGAGGATGCGTTGACAGTTATAGATGAAACAGAAGAAGAATTAATACATATACCAAAAAATTACATAAAAAGGATCAAATAAATTAACTAAATCAGATGAAGAAAAAGAAGTAGGTTTTGAAGTGTCTCCAGGCATTTGAGTAATGCGTGGCCCTGATTGGTCAACTTCCAGAGCCAGTTCAGCCATTTCATCAAATGTGATATGCACACTCTCGTTGACTGTCCTAGTGCGAGTGTTGAATGTGCGATATGCCTTTCAATTGGATGAGTATCCAATAAAGATCATTTCATTCGCTTTCTCATTGAATTTTCCGAGTTTGTCCTTTTTGTTCAACACATAGCACCCGTAACCAAACACTCGTAAGTACTTGATATAAGGAACTTTATTCAAATAGAGTTGATAAGGAGTTGTATTGAAACGCTTATGGATGATTGAGCAATTTTGCGTGTAGCAAGCTGTTGACACGACTTCAGCCCACAAGAACGGAAGTAGCTTTGAGTAGTTCAGCATGGTGCGAGCAGCTTCTACTAGGGTACGATTACGTCTTTCCACTATACCATTTTGTTGAGGTGTTCGTGCATCTGAGAACTGATGGTGAATACCCTTGGATTGTAGGAAGCAATCTACTATCGAGTTCTTGAATTCCGTGTCTTTGTCGGATCGGATTGACTGTACTGACAGCTGCTGTTGGGTTTCGACACTCTTGATGAAGTTGAAGATTTCTTGAGCCGTCTCCTCCTTGGATCGCAAGAATTATACCCAGGTATATCGTGATCAACAATAACCAACACTAACCGCTTCTTGTTTGTGCTTTGCGTTCACATAGGACTGCATAAATCCATATACAGTTACTCAAGATGTCTTTTTGACAATGGTTTGAACTTTGGCTTGTGAGATGATCTCTTCATCTTTCCTTTCTCACATGCTCCACACAAGTGGTCCTTTTCGTAACGAAGCTCTAGGAGTGCCTTAACAAATTCTTTCGATGCCAGCTTATTCAGATTTAAGATTCAGATGTGATAGCCTTCGACGCCATAAGCAAGAGTCTTTTGACGAGGCTTTTTATGACAGACAAATACTATCCTTGACCATAAGCTTAGCAACATTTATGGTGTACAGGTTTGAGTTGCGGGAACCAGTTAGAATTTAATTCCCATCATTATTACTCTTAACACTACAGTTCTTACCTTAAACGTGACTTTTAGCCCTTTGTCACAGAGTTGTCCTATGCTAAATAGATTATGCGCTAACCCTTCAACATAGTCAACATCATTTTTTACTAGATTATTTAGAACTAAATCCCCATATCCTTTGATCTGGGCGTGGTTATCGTTTCTAAACATAACTGTTCCACAGTACTGTTCTACAATATTTGACAGCAACTCTTTCCTCCCAGTCATATGCTTGGAGCAACCCGAATCTATGTACCAAATGGATTTTGCCTTTAAAGAGAATTTGTTACAATGAAGACTCATAGGCATATGCAACAAATCCATGGAAAATTGACATGCAAACCTTGTTCTGAAACGAGTTGTTCAGAAAAAATGATGGGTTTAGAACGGGTCCTGAGCTGAGAGCACAGAAGCCAAACATATCAGTTTTAGTACAAAATTTGCACATAAACCGATTCACTGAAGGACTGGTCCTAGTTAACTAGAAGCCATATCATGGATGTGCGAGTCTTGATCTGCATTAACCAAGAACCATCTGCATTAAATCACATAACTTTGGGTACCCATCTTAGGATGGGTCCAATCTGGTTACGTTCTCCACGTGTATATGTCACATTTACTGTTTTAAGAACCAATTTTGCACTTTTGAGTGGTCTAGATGTAGAACCTTTTGGAATCCATTTGTATTTGGACCCAACTAGCTTTGAAACCTTCGGCGATGAAGTTGCCTTTGGCTTTGGACTTTTTGAAACATGTTTTGTATTTGCTTTTGGTGTGGGCTTACGTAAAATACATGAATAAGTCACCGCTTTTAATTTTGTTTTACGAATTCGTTTTTCAGGATAAGTCACAAATTTATTCATTTCAGGTACTTGACGTCTAAATCGAGTTGGACATAAGCCAAACATATCAGCAAATGAATATTTCAAACAAGAAAAAAAATCCATTACAGAAAAAACATTGTTTTCAGAGATTACATTCAACCTATCTCTAGCAACAAACAGACTTTGCATTACAACCTTCTTCACGAGAAAACTGGACAAATCTTGCATAGTTGTTTTGGATACTCTTCTCACATTATCTATAGGAATAAAACAATGAGAGTCAGTACGTTTGGAAGACTTAGATTTAAAGAGATTTCATTGGTGAGTGGGTTTCTTGGAAGACTTAGATTGACTCTTAGCCTTCTTTGAAACCTCAACTTTTAATGATTTTGAACACTCACTGTAACATCCGACATTAAACCAGGTTAACAACTACGACCTAATCAGTATTTAATAGACAATTATAACCTAATCAGTTGTCATTACAAATTAATCAAAGTATTTAACAAGGTTCATGAAGAAATTCAACTCAATTAGAATAAAATTCATCGGTGCGATGAATCGGCAAATCAATTAATCCGATCGATTTACGATACGATGGACTAATGCAACTAACTACATAATTAAATTATGATTAGTGAAACTAATCATACACTAATACAAGTACTTAACATTAATTATGCAAGACTAGAACAATTCATTAAAACAATGCATCCAAAGGTATTTATGAATTTACATAAAAAAAAGGAAATACAAGAATACATTCTAAATACTTTTATACAAAAAAAGAAAAATCAAAATACATCATTTTTATACAATAAAAATCAGCCAACACAAAAGGGGAACACACTTTTGTGTCCGTTTCACTTTCATTATAATTATTAAAAAGAATTCAACACTTTTTCTAATTTTCCAACATATTGGTAAAGTATTAAACGTTACTTTTTTTCATCATTTGCAAGACTCAAACTCCTCTATAAATAGAGAACTCTTTCACTTCATTTCCACACAATTGCAAGAGAAAAATCCACAGTACTCTTCAAATGTGTTTATAAAAATATAAATACATTATGTAAGTATAAATGTTATGATAAAAAGTTATAAAACTGTGTTTTATAACCTTTTATACATGTGGTTTTTTGAATAAACAACAAGAATCAGAAGTTGTTTCAAGATTATGAAATCCGGATTTTCGACATTAAATATTACGTCAACTTTGAAAACTCATAACTAATTCATAACTTAACGAAATAGTTTATTCTTGTTCCGAAAGTTAGATCCATGTCTTAACTAAAAATCTGAAGGTTTTCATAATTTAATATGAAGTTTTGAAGCCTCAAATATTATTTGGGAACCCAAAAGTTTGACAGCTCAAAAATGGCCAACATAGGGTTTTTAACGAGCTTATTCCCCAACCTAAACACCTCAAAAAATGGCGGTTCTTAACTTGAAAAATTCTTTGTATATAGTAGTTTTATGACTATGAAAACCAAAGTCCAAATCGTTTTGGAACTTGGTCGAAAACAGCCTCAAATTAGGCTGAAAAACCTTAAAAAAACTAGAAAATTATATATATATATATATATATATATATATATATATATATATATATATATATATATATATATATATATATATATATATATATATATATATATATATATATATAAACTTGACGTTTTAAGTGGGTTTTATTTATAAACTTGAGTTGGGTGATTTAAAACATAAAAACCTTTATACATACATATTATCATATATATATGGGAGTTATTATGTCCCTCATATCATTTAGGACTCGGTCAAATGCTTCCGGTGTCGTCACTCATCAACAACGCAAAACCGTCATTTTTACGCACAGTTTGCCATCAACATACGGTGAGTCCTCATAGCCCTATTTTCACTATCTATTGAGGTGGAAATACATGCACTATTTTCATATGGACATCAAAACTTTTTATTTCTTATATGTATTACATGTGTGGATCCATCAGCCCTCAAATCATGAACCATTAATTGCATTTATTTGCAAGCGCGAATATATTGTGGATAGATCTATCCGGAGTCATGTCCCCATTCGGGTTAGTCTTAATCGGTTAATGGCGGGATGCATATATATTCAACACACGGTATTACGTATGGGAATACTTCACAGGGCAAACTCATTTAATTATGTTTCGGTTGCATGATGGTTTATGTAATACATACATGGAAGTTATGCTTTATATATTCAACTCATCTGATAATGTCCATAAAATTGGTCTTTTCACGTAAACCTATGAGCTCACCAACAATTTGTTGATGTATTTTTGCATGTATTTTCAGGTGATTAAGTCTTGCGCATTTATTGGAAACATTCCAAAGCTTCCGTTCATTTTGGAGTCGCATCATTTTCAAATTCGGAGATTTATTTGCATCTTTCCTGATAAACTAAATTGTGTATTTAAATCTTGGTATTTTAAGAACTACTTACGCTGTATTTTTGTTATGTAAAACAATATTTATATTTGAAGTTAAATCAATGACTTTTTGAAAAACGTCCATATAGTGGTCGTTCGTTATGATTATGATTACGCTTCTGTGACGTCACGCTTCATTGCCAACCGGGGTAATGGACCCGAAATCACCCAACTAAACAGATCATTGGTGATATTTCTACTGGCGTCCAAACTCGGAGGGCATATCAAAATGAATATCTCTTTGCATCATTCCTAAGTATGATAGGGCTTGCTCGTGTGGATGAAGCCTTGAAAGACTCAGACTTGATAGAAGCAATGCAGGAATTTTTGACGCAATCAAGGGTTGCTTAGGCGTTGACTCATAATCTACAGATTATTTTGACATACGTACGTCAATTTTGGGAGCATCTACAGGTAGATTGCTCAGTAACGCCTAGAGTTTTGCGTAACAGAGTTGGGGGGCAGCCTATAGAATTTTCACCAAATATATTACGACAAATCTCACAACTAGGCATAGAGGACCAGGAGGCAGGGCCTATAGACTTTCCTGTTCATATTAGGCAAGCGGCATTTTTGCGTATGGGATATGCCCAGGATATTACAAAGGCGTCTTATGTGAAGAGTGGCTTGATAGGCCAATGGAGATATTAGGTGCATGTTTTTATGGTCAGTATTGCGCCAAAAAAGGCCGGCTTTGATTAGATTGTGTCCAAGATGCAATCGGCGGTGATAGCCTTAGTATATAACAAGTGTTTCAGTTTTTCAGAGATGTTCTTCGGTGAGTTTGTGCATCAAATCACAGCTCCCGTCCGAGAACGATTTTTGATGTACCCGCGCTTCTCGATGATGATTATCCGCCACTTTTTGCCAAATCTGCCTCAACTTCTAGATACTCATGGCGTGGCCATTATAGATAAAAAGATTTTTGCTGACTGCCAGTCGCATAATGCGCGAAGGGCTGAGCAGGTCAGGCCACAGGTGGTACCTTTGTTTGGAGCCGGTATCGACCCAAATTTTGTAGCTCCAGAAGGAGATAACTGGGCGGGTGAAGCTCCACAGCAGCAACAACTGCAACAACAACCACAACAACAACAACCGCAGCAACAACCACAACAGCAACAGCGTAGGAGGCAAAGAGCTCCAGGTCGAAAAATTCCGGTAGTTAGGCCATCCACCAGCAGACAATCTGAATCTACGGCAGTAGGTCCATCTACAGACGCTGCAGGCCCGTCGAGTTTGGCCACAGAGTTTGATCAGAGGGCACAAACCCTAGAAGAAATATGGGCACAGGGGACTTCCTCGGAGCAAAACCTCGCTGAACAACTGGTTCAGGATGTTTTAGACCCTCTAGATGAGTTCAATGACATTTTTAAGGAAATAGATGAATACTAGCCGGCGGAGGCTGAGGATATGGACACTGAGGTCCTGGTTCAAGGAGGTGCAGAAGAAGAAAGAATACAGATGGAGGCTGAGGGTCAAGCAGCTACTGCCTCCGAATCTGAATCTGAGGAAGAGATTGAAGTTGTTGAACCGGTTGATCCGACTATCAGAATTGGCAGATATGGATCGAGGCTAGTCGTTAGCAGGCGCAAGATGACAAGACGAGCTGGTGGGGATTCAGAGAATGATCACTCAGATTTTGAAGAGAAGCTCCAGTCGTGCCTAGGCATACGGCGAGGCGGCATAGATTCATGCAAGGAGCTCCATACACTTCTGCTCTTGAGCCTGTGTTACCAGTTGTTCAACCAACCACCGCGCCATCAACATCTTCCTCCACTTCATCACCATCAACTATATTCACTGACAATCAGCGGTTCATAGAGCTGAAGGGAAAGGTGGATTTCCAGACAGTCCAAATTTTCCAACTGACAACAGCAATAAAAGAGCTTCAAGCACATAATGCCAGACTTGATAAGGAGAATGCTAAGCTAAGAACAACAGTAAATGATCAAGCGTCTGAGATGAAGACAATGAAAACTCTCCTAGAGCAATTAATGAAAAATCTGCATGCTCAAGGGGAGAGTAGTTGCAGAGAAGCTGAGGTGTTGAGGAGAGAAGATGATGGCAATGATCTCGATACTGAAAGAGAGAGTGAGCTAGCAGATCTTTCTTCATAGACTGCTCAGCAAGCTCAAATTCAGGGGGAGCCAAGTCGGTCAGCTGTGAGAGAGGGAAGCGAAGGCGAAGCCTCAAAAAAACAACTGAACTCCATATGATTGAAGCTTTAATGGATCTTGACGATCAAGATGATTTTGGGTTTGATCAAGAAGAGTTAGATGAAGGAGAATTTATTCCAGGAGAGGTTGTAGACTGGAAATCTGATGAAGAGGTTGTAGAAGACGAAGATGATGATGTAGATGAAGTGATCATTTCTAAACAGCCTATCACAGAACAGTATGTACATAATGATCAAAACGTGATTGACATAGATGAGATTAAGTTGGCGTCTATGGATGATACCGAATTTGATACAGCTGATAAAGAGCATACCAGAGAAGATTTGATAAAGCTTTGGTTCAGAAAGGAACAAAAGAAAACAGATCTAAAGATGAAGAAGAGAATGAGAGTACCAAGCCATGGAAATCTCTCGGGTGGAATCTTAAGCTGGTTCTTTGATAGAGAACTGCAGCTATTCGTGCTAAAGAGGAGAGATGGAATTCAGTACTTGAGGCGAACGTTGAAGGTGTTTAACACACTGCCCAAGTGTGAAGTAAAAGAGTTGGCTTGGAAGGAGTTAATCAACCTAGGAGATGACCCGTATGCTGAAGTAGTTGCTAAGATCATACGAACGGATGGTCGATCTGGAAGGTTCGAAAGGCTCAAGCCTAGATCTGGAAAAAGAGTTGAAGATCCGTCAAGAGTAGATCCTCTCACTAGAAAGCCTTCGGCTAGGACAGTTTACAAGCCAGCCTGATTCCTCAAGAAAGTGCCGATGAAGTCAATGCCACGGGATGTATTGAAAAACATTAAGTGCTGGTATCTTGACAACGAGACGGCGGAAGCAGTGATGGACTACGAGGAGAAGGTGATTTTGAAGGTGTACGATCCTCTACATCTGATCAACCTATCCAAGGATGACCTGCAAAAGCTTCATGATTAGCCAATTTTCTTCCATGAAGGCTGGAGATCTGAAGGCAGGAAGTTCCAAAAGGTAGTCAGAGTTTGTATAGATCAGGGATTGTATGCCGGTAGTAGTTTATATAGCTCTAGTACATAGACAAAATATATGTAGTTAGAAGCTATCGTCAAGGGGGAGTCCGTTAGTGCATCCTGTGTGACGATAGCAGTCTAGTATAGACAATATTTTTTAATAGTCAATTTGTTCGTTATTACATATTAATAAGTTCTTGATATATGTTTGTTATATGTTTGATAATGTATGTTTGATATTGATTGTATGTATGTTTGAACTTGGTGTAATAGATGTGTTACAATAAGTTCAAACGTAAGTTCAAAGATAAGTTCAAACATAAGTTCAAAGGTAAGTTCAAAGAAACTAGCTCGACCTTATAGAGGACAAGTTCGAAGGGCCTTGGGCTTAGTCGAACTTGTCCTGGGCAAGTTCGAACCAGGTGTTATAATTAAGGGTTAATTCGTTTTAGTTAACAACTTTTGCAGAGCTTTGGCAGAATTTGAATTTGGATTAGTGCATAGGCGATCTCGAACTTGCAAGGTTTTTTGAGAGTTTGTTCTTGGAGAGTATCTCGTGTCGGGGCGTTCTGTTGTTCATTTATCATTGTGTGTGTCTCCGTGTTTCGTGTGCGTGGTCTATCCGTCAAACCGCTAACGAGGATTCTGCACTCGTTAGACGGCGTCGCGTCAAGATTGGATCCGTAGTAAGGCGACCTTACATGAAAACATTTGAATTCGACAGTAAACTATGGATTAGTGAGATAACATATTACATATTCAACAAATATTTCTTTACAAACCAAAAGTGAATATGGGCAATGCTGCCCCTTCATGCGGAAGGCACGTATAACAAGTTTTCATCATGCAGAGAAGGAATGGATTGGCAGTTCAATTATCGATCGAGGATGTACAACCTGGCTGGAATGAGTATATGGGATGATCAGTCCCCGACAACGTCCTGCTGTCAACCTCAACCCAGGTTGTATCGGATTATGGGAGTATCATCATGCCGAAGCATGTACTAAAGGATGCACTTTCAAATGATCTCATGCTACATGTTTACACAAGTCAAGTACGAGTGTGCATCAATAACAATATATCATATGAGAGTGCCAACTGATATGTTATGAGCAACAAGAACATGCCAACAAATAGAAATGCAAAGACAATAAATGTTTAAATAGTAATCTATCACTCACAGTGGTTTACTTAGAAAGGATGCCCTAAAAAGATACCACAGGGTCTTACATAATACTGGTAGGCTTTACCGCAATTTATAAATCAATGTGTGTTAGTCAACACTACAATGATCCTGTTAGTTCAATGTAATAGGACATTAATATCAATATTTGTTTATTTCATAAATTTTTAAAAAACATAACTTTGAAGTTCAGCTAAATGATCCGAAGTTCGGACCACATCCGAAGTTTGGATCGAACCAAAATTCGGATGGACCGAGATTCCATCCTTAGAATTTTTATTTTGTACCAATCCACCTGAAATTCGGATGCTAGCATGATCCAAAATTTGGATGCCTTAATATCTGAAATTTATGTCTTAACTTATGATTCTTCAAGTTTCCATCCGAGATTCATTAGGTCCAAAATTTGGATGGATCCGAAATATGTTCATCAGACCAGAGTTCATACTTAGTCATTTTTATCATTTCCAGATTTCATTTTGTCATTTTTGTACTTATCCTATGACTAAAAACTATTGATACAATGTAGGTCCCGAATTAATCAAGCAAACACGCAATAAACAATATATAATGACAATTACGAACGAGAGTAATAATAAAAGCCAAAAATATAAAACTTTGAAAGAAGAACACGAATAACAAAGGTTTAATTCTCTCTCTCAAAGCAAATGGCTACACGCACCAAACACCTTCAATATTCGCTTGTATATTCCGATAAAACCCTAATTAAACCTTTAAATAATAAACCTAATTAGGCCTAAGCCCGTGGGTTGAACTATTAAAGTTCGTACAATAATAACATATGAACTATTAAATAAATACAAATAAACCCCAGACTTGATTACAATTAATTAACCCTAACAATCTCCCCATTTGTGGTCAAGTCTAGTTTCATCAAAATAAGCTTGACCTTCTGACGAATAATCTCCCTTTTGAATCATCTGCAGAGATTTTTCTATAGTGAATGTTTTCAACTGGTGCGATCTAGATTTTCGGCTTTTATAACAATCTTTAGTCGAACTTGGCAATGAACTCTGTCACTTTGAGAATCAGAAGACTTTAGATTTAACACAAGCTTCAGATAGATCACTAAATGATTAACTTGTTTCAGCTTTAATCTTGAAGTGACTTGAAGCTTTTGAACTTTTAAACTTTGACTTTCTCTGATCTCTTCCACATTAACTCTGTTTTCTCCCCCACGATAATTCAATCGAACACAAGCTTTCTTCAGATGAGCTTTCTTTGTGGTTAAACTATTTTTCCCTCTTTAAATTCTTCAGTACTTGATTTCATTGAGCCTTTAGTATTCTCCCCCTTAACAAATAGACTTATTCTCCCCCTCATGATGATTAAAAGAATCTTGATTATCATGTAAAACTCCAAGATATTTTTTGCAAGATGCTTACTCCCCCTCGAAATATGAATACCTGCTCTTTATCATCACAAAGACTCATTAGGCTTTGCAACCTGTGACATTGAAATAAGAATTATAAGGACAAATAACAACAAGGACCACTTAGGTTTCCTGTTAACACGATAATTATGAACTATGTGACCTACGTTCAGCGTTGGCTTGATGTTAACACTGGTAGGATTTCTAACTAATCATTGTGAATACTTATATTAAGAACCAATATAGTTGTTCCGGCTTTGTCACATTAGACAAGCGTTAATTGTCACAAAGACATGACTCAATAAGTGTCGTAAGTAGTGTTTAATGAATAAGCTCTAGACACAATGTGCAATCAAATGAAGTTCGGAGACCGGAGCAGATGTCTTCTTGTTTCAGTATCAATTAACACCAAATGAGAAATCGATAGACTATGTGGTATATCTCCATCAGAAATGAAACAGTAGCTTTTTGAAAACAACTGAGTAGCTAGAGGGGTTAAGCGCTTGCATCAGTGGATTGATGACATCTTCTTCAATACCAAATCTCAACGAATAAGATTTGATAGCATGTGTAGGAACCCAACTATTTGTAGGTTTAGATAGGATTTTCTTTCCTTTTAATCCTTTCAACTATAGCTCCCTCCGACTCACTTATATCAGAAAAGAATAATTTGATGCACCCTCATCTACTTTCACTTACATCCCTCTCATTTTCATTTTATCTCTGCTCGACCTGATCAACACCCCCATTGTGTTTGATCTTCCTCAACTTGATCTAAAAACCCTTACCTCTCGTCTATTGGAATGATTACTCCGTGGGTTGGTCATCCTGTTATGAGTAGACCATAGGAGTGTAATATATGCCTATACGCTCATGTGGTGCATTTGAGTCAGCAGATATCATCAAACGTGAAGAACTTGGAGTTCTTAACTAGCAGTTATAATAGATAACATAGTATGCTCGGAAGAACTACTTAGCAATATGAGAGTTAACTCAATGAAATGAATCAGATGAGTATTGTGATTAGTGAATGAATCAGAAAGAATCAGTATTCGATAATTCAAAATGAATGAATGATTCTGATTAGGATGAGATCCAGATATGAACGAATTCAGGATATGGAGAGAATTATCTGAACGAATGAATAAGAACTAAACAAAATTCAGATATGAACGAATTCATAGGGTGTGGCGAGATTCTCAGAGAATTGCGATCATGAGATCTGATCAGTTAGAAAGAATCAGAATAAAGAATCAGAATATATAAATGTATCCTAATTGGCATAAAAAATTGGATTGATCTCCTCAGATGAAACAAAAACGAAAGATATTTTCTCCCCCTAAAATGATGATCGGATAAAATCCAAAACAGTTTGCATCATTAAGGGTAAGAAAATACTTTATTAGAAAAACTAAAAAAAACTTTTACTAAAAAAAACTCCCCCTAAAAGTATACACCAAAAATAATCTTTTAAACTTTTCACACTTGTGGGGTGAAAAATACCAAGATAAATGTCTTCTCTAATGCATAGTTGAAAACTCCCCCTGCAAATAAGAATAAATATCAGTCAACAGAATATAGAAGCATAATATAAGAAAGAAATTCATGCTCCCTATAGTCGTTACGTCTTTAATGTTGAACTGACACTCAGATATGCATCTCAGGGTGGAACTTTCAGAAACACTGTAGCACGGGTTCTAAACAAAGGTGTTTAGAAGCCATCTCTATGAGGTCCGTGTTCTAGTCGGAGATAACCAGAAACCATCTCTTTAAAGCTCGGGTCCTGAACTGAAAAAAACAATCACGTAACTTTTGGTACCCATTGAAGTTTTGGTCCAGTCAGGTTAGCTTTGGGCATCCATCTGTTAGGCACAAAAAGGTCTCAATCAAACTTTTTCTATATCATCAGGGGAGATTTTTAATCAAACCTGTTTGATACACTTAAGCGTATAATTTAAGGTTTGTTAATGCCTTATTGACACCTTATAAGTGATTTGCAATATAAGCCTAAAGTTGTTCACCCTGTTGCATTAGTGGTAACTTAGGCAGACTGCCCAAGCTGTCCTAATCCTTTGCACAAGTTTGGCATAAACTGTCTACCCTGCTCATGTCTAATGAGCAGCTTGGACCAAATCTAAGTGTTTTGTTCTTTGTAAAAAAAACTTGTTCTTTGTGAACAGGTTATACACATTATGGAATTTGTTTCTATGTCATCATGTAATATCTTGAACGAAAAGATCAGTTTACAAGTCGAAGACAAAGTGGAAATTCAGAAGTTGCTTACACTGCCCAAGCTGTTCTGATACATGAAGCCAAAGTGGATATTTGAAATGGGTGACACACCATTTCTTATATCAAAATGGCTATACAAGAAGAGGAAATAATTAAAGTTGACATTACTCTTTAAAGTAAAGCAACCTGTAACCGAGACAAAATGAAGAAGACAAAGATTCTGCTACATAAGGACAAAATATGTTTTGTCAGAATGTGCAGAAAAGCAGTATTGTCTTTTTGTAAAGGCATTCCACTAACTCTGCATCCAACGAGGAAGCTTCACTATGATTCTCTGAGTGAGTATAAAAGGAAGCTTCTAAGGAATGTCAGAAAACCAAGAGAAAGTAAAATATCCAGAACGTGCAAAAGAATTGTGTTTTCATGCATGCAAAGTTCTGCCTAGAAAAGAATAGTTAGTTTGTCCAAGCTGTTCTTATTGTAAGCTGTCTGTCTGTCCTGTAAAACAGTGAGTGAACCATAGTGAGTGTATTCATTATAACTAGTCTGAGTGTGTCTTAGATTAGTTGTTCATCTATGGTTTCTGTCATCTCGGTTTGAAATATTCCGCAGTTCAAACCTATTTGTAATTAACACTTGTTGATATATACATACAAACATTGAGAAAGTGCGTTGAAATTTTAAGTAGTTGTATTCACCCCCCCCCCCCCCCTCTACAGCTTACAACAACATACTTGGGAAACCTTTTGGGACCTACAACTGGTATCAAAGCAGTCTAGAGTGTGTGTTAACTCTAGATCTCTTATATCTCCCTATTTCCCACCATAGACAACAGTGCTGCCAGCTTCTCTTCCTACTATGACAATGGGTCAATCGCAAAACCCCCTAACTTCAATCATCAGAACTCTCTCTGGCTGGAAATGCAGAATGATGCTCTATTTACAGAATCTGGATGTGCAACTACCAGAGATAGTGATGGAAGGTCCCTATGTGCCAACTTTTGTCACTATCATAATCCTGCTGCTGAAGTAGCTGTTCCTGAAGCCAGGACTATTGCGAACACTAAAGCTCATTGGTCTGATGAAGACAAAAGGCTGGTTGCTCTTTATGCAAAAGCCAGGAACAACCTTGTTATCTCTCTACCTAATGATGTGTTGAAACATGTGGAGAAAATGAAGACTGCAAAAGAAATGTTGGAAACTTTGTGTACCGTCTATGATGGTCCCACTATCACATTGCATAACAGGATCAATAATCTTGTTAGACAATATGAGTTGTTCTTTGCAAAGCCTAAGGAGACTCTCACCGAAACCTACACCAGGTTCACTGCCTTAATCATTGATCTCAAAGCTGTTGGGATCAATAAAGACAGCTTAACTTTGGTGAACAAATTCTTGGACGTACTTCCTGAGGAATGGAATTTTTCTCTACTATCCTCAGAAACTCAGGCACCATCAGAGACATGGATCTTGAAAATCTTTATGGGTCACTGTAATAATGAACAATCAAGGAAACAGAAGTGAAATGCCTTGGAAATGTCCAAGAGAGGAGCAACCTTTGTGACCAGCGTGAGACAACCTATTAATCAGGTGTGTGATGTGTTTACACAAGCTGATCAATAACCTGATGATGAATTGGAGGTTATGTCAGAACAAGAGGAGGACTGTGAAGATCTTCCTGAGCTGGATGATGAGCAAATGATTGCCATGCTTATCAAAAAGTTCAATAAGAAATGGTTTGGAGGCAAAATGCTTCAAAGAAAATCAGATGTCATAAAAAAGAAGGCATTCGATAAAACTAAGGCCAAGTGCTTTAAATGTGGCAAAACAGGCCATATAGTTGTTAACTGTGTATCTAAAGCTATTGGCTCATCCTCTAAACCATACAAGACAAACAAAGACGATGGTGTTAGTACATCCTGTGTGACGATAGCAGCCTAAGTATAGACAATATTTTGTAATAGTCATTTCATTTGTTATTGCATATAACATGTGTTTTATATATGTTTGATTATTTATGTTTGATATTGATTGTATGTATGTTTGAACTTGGGGTAATGTGTTACAATAAGTTCAAACATAAGTTCAAAGATAAGGTCAAACATAATTAAGGGTTAATTCGATTAATTATCAGATTTTTGAAGAAGTTTATCAGAGCTATTAGCAAAGGCGATCTCGAACAAGCAAGTATCAGAGAGTTTGTTCTTGGAGAGAATCACGTGTCGGGGCGTTCCGTTGTTCGTCTATCACAGTGTGTGTCTCCGTTGTTTCGTGTAAATGGTCTATCCCGTCAAGCCTCTAACGAGGATTCCGCACTTGTTGGAAGGTGTCGCATCGAGATAGGATCCGAAGAGAGGCGACCTTACAAGTGGTATCAGAGCCATAAGGGTGTTCGTGGTGTTCTTAGTGTTCACAAGTAACATCTGTGGTTTCTTGGCGTTTTTGGACGGACAAATCACTTTTTGGATATATTTTCGAGTAATACAAGAAACAAAACGGGAAAAAGTTCATATTAGTTCATTATTTTAGTCGAAATCATAGTTTTTAATCCTAAAAACTTTGGTTTAAACTGAAAAGTTGAAAAAATCGATCTTTTGGCCGTTTTTCGAACTTACGGCGCTCGAACATAAGGGGGTATTAGGGTTTGTTCGAATTTTGTAAAAAATTCGAATTTGTCAGAAAATACGCTCCTCTCGAATTTATTTTAGGGTTTGATTTGAATTTGATTGATTCGAATTTCCTCATATTTGAACTTGACTAAACTTCGAAACTATCATATTTTCGAATTTGTTGATTTCAAATTTAATTTCGAATTTAATTTCAAACAAATTTAAAAGTAACCAAATTCGAACTTACACAAGTTCGAAAGGGTTCATTTAAATTAATGTCAAATTAAATTAATTAAGTTTTTGATTCAAAAATTTAAGAAAGAATGACAAGTTTACAAAAGTTTATTGAAATGGACCATGAGGTCGGAAAGGCAAATTCACCACCCTAGCTGATGAAGTTGGAAGACTATTATTGGTGGATGGATAGGTTCGCTGACTTTGCTCATTTCAATGATATGCGTATGTGGATCTGTATCGATGAAGGATATGTGCCACCTACGACAGAAGTTGAAGGTCGTCAAGGAGTCTTATCATATCAAATGATGAAGGAGGATGATAAGAAACTATATGAAGCCGAGAACTTGGCGTTCTCGATTATTCGAATGGCATTACCTCAAGAGATCCTGTACACATTCAGAAATCAACGAACATCGAAAGAGTTGTGGGATGCACTCGAGGGAAATCCGAGGGTTCAGAAAGGTAGAACGGAGATGCTCAAGCAGCCGTTCGCTATTTTCAAGGCTTTGAAAAATGAAAAGTTGGATGAGACTATTATCAGGTTCTCTCACTTGTTGACAGAGTTAGACAATCAGGATGTCGATTATCGTGAAGTAGAGAAGATTAATAAACTTCTGAATGCTTTACCAGCAAAATGGGAGATGTACGTAGCACTGATAAAGCATGATGAAGAGAATTTTGAGACTCTAACTCTAGAAGGTGTCATTGGAACACTGAGGGAATATAACTTTCAGTTGCTGAAGAAGGAACGGGAATATGACCAGGTCAGG
This sequence comes from Centrapalus pauciflorus, assembly GCA_020465985.1. Classification (NCBI taxonomy): domain Eukaryota; kingdom Viridiplantae; phylum Streptophyta; class Magnoliopsida; order Asterales; family Asteraceae; genus Centrapalus; species Centrapalus pauciflorus. The sequence continues at coordinate 651,927 of JAANYP010001244.1, read as the reverse complement.
ATCCGGACATGTATTTTGGGAAGTCGAAACCTTTAGCTGCAACTGATCTCAAGAGAGCTACAGCATTCTACACGGGCGAAACGTCAACTCCAGTAGAAGTGGAAGACACAGGAAGCCGGGCTTTCTTAGGGTTCTCGAAACCGGAAGAAAAGCCAACTTTCTCAGCATCTACATCTCAAGGATACACAAAGATGCCAATGAGCGCAAAATCAGCTGAAGATCATCTAAATCTTTTGGATTCATTTGTCGCCGCGTACGGCAATTGCGTTCAATGGAAAATCAACGATCCTGCACTATGAGATGAAGACTATGATCAGGTAGATCCTGATGATTTGGAAGAAATGGATCATCAATGGCAACTTGGTGACTCAAAGGGTCAAGAGATTCATAAAACAAACAGGTAGAAATCTGAAATTTAGCAACAATAAGATTGGGTTCGACAAATCCAAGGTTAAATGTTATAACTGCCAGGGATTAGGACACTTTGCTCGAGAGTGTCAAAGACCCAAAGTTGAGAACTATCAGAATCAATCTCAGGGGAGATATCAGCAGGGTAGTTCGGGTAATCAGGCAAACATCGCTGGTCTGTTAACCAATGTATCATTGGACAAACAGCTTGATGGGACGTACGATTGGAGTTCACACCCAAAGTCTAATGCTAGAGCCTTCATGGCTGAAGTAACAGAGACTGGAAGTAACGGAGCAGAGGAAGAAACAGAGGACAGACACAAGAATGATACAAGTCCTGTGTTGGTGGAAAAATCAGACAATCAGACTATTCTAGAGTTTGCTGCACAAATGGCAAATGTGGAATCAGATCACGCAAAGGTAATTCTGAACTTTTCTACATTCCACGATTTATGAGCTTTTTGTTCTACTTCTAATGATAGATTAAATTTAATGCTAGAAACACGTAGTAATTTAACTGCTCAAATTGAATCCATAAAATCGGACAATGCTAGCCTCCTAGATATAAAAGAAGATCTTAGGGATAAGCTTAAGGCAGCTGCTCAAGATGTCATTGTTCTAAAAGACAAGTTAAGTGAGCAGTGTGTCAGGATAGAACTAATGTATGAGCATGTTGAGGCATTAACCAAAGAGCTTAAGATTAAAGAGGTGGAGCTAGCTGAAGCAAAGGTTAAAGTTGCAGAGGTAAATAGTAAATTAGAAAAGTTTAGGAACTCTTCACTGAACCTAGGGAAGATCTTAGATGCACAGCGTAAGTCTAAGAAACCAGTAGGTTTAGGGTATAATGAGAGTACTCCTCCTTTTAATGATAACTATGTGCCTCAGCCTCAGGATAAAACTGATAAACTAGTTGAGTCAGAGGTAGCAACTGAACTTGTAACTCAATCTGTTAAGGATAAAGAAACTAAGGTGACTAATCACAACGCCAAGATTAAGAAAGTCAAACTTGTGCAGTCTTCTAGTGACAAGATTGTAGGAGAAGCCAAACCTGACTTTAATGATCTGAAAGAGGAAAAAGTCATGATAGTTGAGAAGAAAGAACATGACATTAGTGAGACACCAAATTCAAGGGCACTCATAAGAAGTCTATTGATAAAATGTCTTGTTTTAGATGTCATGAAAGGGGTCATGTTGCTTCTAGTTGTCCATATAGGAAGGTAGAATCTACACCTAGTGTTGGAAAGCTTGAACAACATAAACCCTCACCAAGTGTAGCAAGCACAAGTAGTTCTCAAAACACTAAGCAAATTGTGCAAGCAACATCAAAGAATGTTGTTAGGCAAGCACCTGTGTCAGGTAGACCAAGTGAAGTGGTTAGGCCTAATTCACCGAATAGTGTCACTAATTAATCTAGGTCAGGACCTCAACAAGTCTATAGGAATAAAACACCTAAAAGAGCTTACACTCCGGTTAGGTCTCATACTCCTGTAAGACATCTGACACCAGGAAGAGCCCAGGGATACCAATCGGAAATGCCCTATAATAGAAATTATTCGAGGGCTCCACAGCAAATGCCTACACAAAGGCCGAGAGTGAATTTAAATCACTCGGCACCACAACAGGTTCTCAATCAAACACCCAAGTCACCTGAAAGGAGAGATGGGTATTGGAAGGAGTTCACGTATGTGGATGAGAATGGTATTACCAAGTCAGTCATGGCGTGGGTTCCCCGTGATAACTAACCTCTTTTCTTTCATGTGCAGTAGATAACTACAGGTCTAAACAACAAGAGGTTCGTCGACAGTGGTTGCTCTAGGCACATGACTAGGGAAAGAAGTCTACTCACAGACTTCAAGGGAGGGAACAGGGGGTTCGTATAATTCTCTAGAAACAAAGGAGGAAATATCACCGGTACTAGAGTGGTCACTAATGGGACTATCAAACTGGATCAAGTTTATCACGTTAATAAATTGGTTCACAATCTCATTAGTGTATCTCAAATCTGTGATAAGAAGAACTCAGTAATTTTCACTGATACTGAGGCATTTGTCCTAAAACCGGGATTTAAAGTACCTGAAGAGTGGGATACTGATGAAAGCCCCTAGGAAAAATGATTTATACATGCTAGACATGAATAAACCGGATTCTTCGATGGGACCAATATGACTTTTATCTAAAGCTTCAGAGACCGAATCAGTCGTATGGCACAGACGCATGGCTCACCTACACCTGAGGAAAATGAACTACATCACTAAACATGGACTGGTGCAAGGTGTCCTGATGAAGAGTTTTCAGTTTGAAGACAAGTGTGTACCGTGCAAGAAAGGCAAACAACACAAGAAGTCACAAAGTCAAATACTCATAACTCTATAGCTACCACTTTCGATTTGTCGCATATGGACCTATTCGGACCAATCAACAAAAGGAGTATAGGTGGTAGTTGGTACTGTTTAGTTATCACTGATGATTACTCACGATTTTCATGGGTTTTCTTTTTAGGTACGAAGGACGACACAGCTGTAAAGTTGATTGGGTTCTTAGACCAAGTCGAAAATTCTTATGGGACAAGGGTAAAACGTATCAGGAGTGATAATGGGACAGAATTTAAAAACACATTAATTGGTGTATATTGTCTATCAAAGGCATAGTGCATCAAATTAGTGAACCATATGAGCCACAACAGAATGGGGTGGCAGAACGTAAGAACAAGACTTTGATTGAGGCAACAAAGACCATGCTCTCGGATTCAAAGCTTCCTACCATGTTTTGGGGGGAGGGAGTGAATACCGCTTGTCATGTTTTAAATCGGGTCCTTACTGTATAGTCATTGAACAAAACATGTTATGAAGTTCTGAATAAAAGAACATCAAATTTAACTGGTTTCGAACTGTTTGGGGTACCTTGTACTTTAATGAAAGCAAAACATCAACCTAAGTTTGTTGAAAAGGCTGACGAAGGTTATTTCCTAGGTTATGTGCCGAACTCACCAAACAAAAGGGTTTTTTATAAAACAAATGGCACGATAGAGATTGTGTATAACATTGATGTAACAAGTTATACGCATGAACCCCAAACAGGTCCGGAATGGATTCTTGATTATGACAAATTGTTTGAATCATTTAACATTCCTTTGGATGGAAATGCAGGTACAATTGAACATGACTTATCGTCATTGAATCTGAATGATGACGGTCAAGGTTTTCCAAAGACGAGTTTTCCATCAACTTCTGAGCCTACAATGACAGAACATGGGTCTCCAGCAGAGAATGATTCTGAGATACCTGCAAATGAGACTCAGGCTACTAATTCCAACTCCGAAGACAGAGATCATGAGGAAGAGAATGTAGCGTCTGAGGTCGTTCCCCCGTTAGGTGAAATAGGATCAAACTTAGGATATAATCTTAGGGGATTAGATAGAAACATCTAAAATAAATAAGGATCATCCGGTTGAGAGCATCATAGGAAATCCAAATGCTGGTGTGAGAACTAGGAGTAGTTTTAATAACAACACAGTGCTGTTGTCGATGATTAATGACTCCGAGGCTTTTCACACTTGCCTTTATTCATGTTTCATTTCACAAGTAGAGCCGAAGATTGTGCAAATGGCACCGAAATACAACTCTTGTGTTGAAGCGATGCAAGAAGAGCTGTCACAATTTAGAAAGCGTGAAGTGTGGGAGCTAGTGTCGTTACCTCGAGGAGAATTTGCAATAGGAACCAAGTTGTTTTTAAGTGCAAGAGAGATGATCATCGTATTGTAACTCGCAACAAGGCAAGGCTTGTCGTAAAGGGTTTCAAACAAGAGGAAGGAATCGATTACAACGAAGTGTTTGCGGCAGTGGCAAGGCTTGAGGCAATTCGTTTGTTTTGAGCATTTGCATCCTTCAAAGGATTTAAAGTCTATCAGTTGGATGTAAAGAGTGCATTCCTGTATGGAAAAGTGAAGGAACTGGTGTACGTTGAACAACCGCCCGGGTTTACAGATCAGAAATTTATCGACAGAGTGTATCGACTAGATAAGGCTCTGTATGGATTACATCAAGGACCCAGGGCATGGTACGAGACGCTATCAACTCATCCTTTGGACAATGTGTTTGAAAAAGGGAGAATTGATAGTACACTGTTTGTGAAGAGGAGGGGTGAACATTTTATCTTGGTACAAGTGTACGTCGATGATATCATTTTCGGGTCTTCAGACGAACAGATGTGCAAAGATTTCGAGAAGGTGACGAAGTCTAAGTTTGAGATGAGTGCTATTAGAGAGTTGAACTTCTTTATGGGTTTGCAAGTACAACAGAAGAATGAGGGAATGTTTATCCATCAGACGAAGTATGTCTACGATATTCTAGAGCGCTTCACGATGAAGGGAAAGATGACTGATCACTTTAGCACACCGATCCAAGTGTATCACAATCTCGGACCGGGAACAGAAAGTAATACTGATGTGGATCCAACTTTATATCGGGTCATGATCTGGTCACTTATGTATTTACCTGCTTCTAGACCTGACATAATGTTTGCTGTGTGTATTTGTGCTAGGTTTCAAGCCAATCCGAAAGAAATGCATATGAAAGCTGTGAAGCGGATTCTGAGATACCTCAAGTCGAAACCGAAGCTGGGACTTTGGTATCACGCTCTGGAATTGGAAGCATTCACGGATTCAGACTATGGAGGTTGCAGCTTGAATTGAAAGTCAACAACTGGAGGTTGTCAATTCCTTGGTGGAAGACTCGTATCCTGGCAATGCAAGAAACAGACTTCGGTAGCCGTGTCAACGTGCGAGGCCGAATATGTAGCTGCTGGTAGTAGCTGTTCACAGGTTTTGTGGATACAACAACAATTGCGGGATTACGGTTTGACTTACACTCATACTCCTATTAGGATAGATAACAAATCTACTATTGCTATAACCAATAATCCAGTTAAATACAGTAAAACAAAGCACATAGACATAAGACATCATTTTATACGTGATTATGCTGAAAAGAACCTAATAAAGCTGGTATAAGTGGCAACGAAAGATAATAATGCTGATTTATTTACTAAAGCTTTCGATAAGTCATGCTTTAAGTTGTTAGTTCAACTGAATGGTATGCGTAATCCAGAGTAACTTGACCTTAGTGTATTTTTCTTTCTTTTTATAGTAAGTTAGTAGTTAATTAGAATTTATTTCCTTCTATAGTAACTTAGTAGGTTAGTTTAGTAATCTATCTTAATTATGAAAAACAAAAGAAAAAAGAGAGAAAATCATAAAAAAAATTTAATAAAAAAAGAATATTAGAAACTAGAGTTAAGTCTTAGATACATAGGTTCAAAGTGACGAAAATTAGCACAGTCTTAGATACTATGACCTTTTTCCTAATTAGAATAAAATAAAATAAAATTTTGAATAAAATTTAAACTTAAGCTACTCAAAAATACTTTTAAAATTTACATCCTATATTAACAGAATATTTTTGGCGATAGAGTCAAAGAAGGTTCAATCAGATAGCGGTGTCAATACGCTCTTTCAGTATTGCACATTCACACTTAGGAATTTTTGATTCATTTGATTGTTTGTCGTGATATATATTTCTAGGCGATTGTCGGTATTATCTTCCCTTTAAACATGTTACACTTTGAAATTTCTCCTGGCCTTTTTATTTATCAAGAAACTACCTTACATGTCCCATACTTAGACATACTTCAATGATCAAGGCGTACACACAATGATTATAAATTATTCGGTATTGCAAATTTTCTTTAAAAGGCAAATGTCGGATATAGTTCTGTATTTACATACAACAGAGTGTCTTAGTTTGTCTTAAGGTTTATTTAAAGCTAGCAAGACAGCGGTGACAGGTCTGTACTGACGTACAACAAAGCGACTTATCTTGCTAACTCGAGTCAAACCAAAGGTAACAGGTCTGTACTTACGTACAACAAAGTGACTTGTTTTGACTCTCTCCTTACTGAAAATCTATTGCTTGGTGTGAATAATTTTGCGAAGTTAGCAAATTTCCGTTACACGAAAAAGTTGAAAGGATTTTCAAAGTTTTCAAATAAATTACGAATTTAAGACATGTTCGAATTACCCTTCGAATCTGTCAGTAATTTCAAATTTATGACAAGTTCGAATGAGATTAGTATAAAAAGGTCAAACAATGAACATTTAATACACCTACCTTCGATTTTCTCTATTCGAACTTGTGTCCAGACGATTTTGAACTTGTGCTTCAAAGTTAACGTTTCGACTTTATCAATATTTCACGAAGTTTTGCTCGGTTGTTTTCGAATCTACCAACACACTTAGGTATAATAATCAGTATTATACAAAGTATGGGTAGTTTAGGACTCATTTCTAGCAAAAAAAATCAACTCTATTTGAAGCTTTTTGGGTTTTAACTTTGTGTTTCAAGTTCACAAGTTTTAACCGGTGAAACTTCAAATAAAGGAGATATAACTTCGATTAGAACCCAATAGGACTAGTTGATACTATTTTCTAAGTCAAATGGGGTTAAAATCATGGATTTGTATTCGAAAGTGACCGACTTCGAACATGTTCATCATGTTCGAACTTGTCAGAAAATTCGATTTTGTTAAAATATCGACAAATTCGAATTCAGTCAAATTAGAATTCAGTCAAATTCGAACATGTCCTTCGAACTTGTCTTTAAATTCGAATATTTTTATAAAATAAATTCAAAACTTGTAGAAATTCGAATGTGCTGGATTTCGATCTTATGTAAGTTCAAAATAAAGCAAATTCGAAATTAAACAAGTTTCATCTCTATTTTTTGTTACTAATATGGGTTGTTGTTTTTATGTGCAGATATGGGTGATCGCACATTCTTCAATAAGCATAACATGGTGATGTCCGTAGATAGAGAGCTTCGTGAAGCTCAACCATTTCGACAAATGGTGGAATTTTTGACACATTCAAGGGTTGCTTACGCACTGACCCACAACCTACAGATAATATTACCATATGTAAGACAATTTTGGGAGCACCTCTAAATAGACTGCTCTGTGACGCCGATAGTATTACGAACAAGAGTTGGGGGGCAGCCCATTGTTTTCTCGGCAGATATGCTTCGTTGGATACATCAGCTAGGCTCCGAAGATCAGGAGGCGGGGCCCATTGATTTTCCAATACAAATAAGGCAAGCGGCCTTTCTACGAATGGGATACACCCAAGATATCGCAAAAGCCTCATTTGTGAAAAGTGGCTTAATCGGGCAATGAGATTATTTGGCGCATGTGTTTATGGTGTGTTTTGCACCGAAAAAAGCTGGATTTGACTACATTGTGTTCATGATGCAATCAGCTGTGATTGCATTAGTATATAACAAGCGCTTCAGTCGTTCAGAAATGTTCTTTGCTGAGTTTGTGCATCAAGTCACGGCTCCAGTCCGTGAAAGATTCCTGATGTACCCGCGCTTTGCTATGATGATTATACGTCACCTTCTGCCAAATCTGCCTCAACTTCAAGATACTCACGGTGTGGCTATCATAGACAAGAGAATATTCGTTGACTGCCAGTCGCACAATGCACGCAGGGCTGAGCAGGTCATGCCAGAGGTAGCACCGTTGTTCGGAGCAGTCATTAACCCAGAATTTGTGGCTCCGGAAGGAGAAAACTAGGCAGGAGAAGCTCCTCAACTGCCGCAACCGCAACAACAACTACAACAACCACAACAGCAGCCGCGCAGGAGGCAAAGAGCTCCAGCAAGACAAATTCAGGCATCAAGGCCATCCTCCAGCTGGCATTTAGAGTCTACGACAACAAATCCATCTTTGGACGCTGCAGGCCCTTCAACCTTGGCCCCAAAAATTGATCCAAGAGCAGAGACCCTAGAAGAGATACGGGCTCACGGAACTCAGGCTCAGCAAGATATTGCAGCTCAACTGGTTCATGATATCTTGGAGCCTCCAACTGATCTCCATGATCTTCTAAGAGATGTTGATGAATATCAGCCACTAGAGGGTGAGGATATGGACATTGAGGTCCAGGGTCAAGTAGCTGCAGAAAGAGAGACCATGCAGACTGAGCTAGAGGGTCAAGGAATGAGCACCTCTGAGTCTGAGTCTGAATCTGAGGAAGCAGAAGAAGTGGAACGTGTTAATTCGCCTGTCAGAATTGGCAGATATGGATCAAGGTTAGATGTAAGCACGCGAGAGATAAGCAGAAGAGCTGCTCAGGATTCAGAGGATGATGATTGCGATTTCGAAGCGGAAGATGAAAATTCCCTCGAGCCGAGGCAAAGGGCGAGATGGCACCGCTTTATGCTGGGAGCTCCATCCACCTTAGCTCCTGAACCTGTAATTCCAGTTGCTCAACTACCCATCACTCCATCATCATCTACATCCATTCCTTCAACATCATCGACATTCACCGACAATCAGCGGTTTACAGAGCTGAAGGGCAAGGTGGATTTCCAGTTAGTCCAAATTTTCCAGCTATCTACAGCAGTAACAGAACTTTAAGCCCACAATGCCAGACTTGATCAGGAAAACGCTGAATTGAAAGAAACAGTTTCTGATCAAGCGTCTGAGATAAATACAATGAAGTCTCTCCTAGAGGAGTTAATGAAAAATCTTAAAGCTCAGGGGAGAGTAGCTGCAGAGAAGCTGAAGTGCTAAGAAGAGATGATGAAGGTAATGATCCCGATGCTGGAAGAGATGGTGAGATAGTAGATCTTTCGACTGCCCAGCGAGCATCAATTCAGGGGGAGCCAAGTCAGTCTAGAATGGAAGGAGTTGTAGGTGAAACCTCAAAGTCTGTTGAGAGCGAAATGATTGAAGCTCTGATGGATATTGAAGAAGAAGAAGTAATATTTGAATTTGAGGATGAGATTGAAGATGTTGAAGAAGGGGAGTTTGTCCCAGAAGATATAGCAGAGTGGAAATCTGATGAAGAAGCTGTTGAAGACGAAGACGATGATGTAGACGAAGTAATCATCCCTACACAGCCTATCACAGAACAATATGTACACAATGATCAAAACGTGATTGACATAGATGAAATTAAGTTGGCATCTGTGAATGATACCGAATTTGATTCAGCTGATAAAGAGCAAAGCAAAGAAGAGTTGATAAATCTTTGGTTCCAAAAGGAAGAGAAGAAATCAGAGTTGAACATAAAGATGAGAATGAGAGTGCCAAACTCTGGAAACCTCTCAGAGGGAATACTTAGCTGGTTCCTCGACAGGGAATTGCAGCTATTTGTACTAAAAAGAAGATATGGACTTCAATACTTGAGACAAACGCTGAAAGTGTTTAACACACAGCCCAAGGTTGAAGTGAAAGAGTTAGCTTGGAAGGAGTTGATAAACTTGGGAGACGACCCCTACGCTGAAGTAATAGCTAAAGTCACCAGAAGGGAGAGGAGGTGTGGAAAGTTTGAAAGGTTAAGTCGAGCTCAGGAAAGAGAGTCGAGGATGAGTCGAGAATAGTTCCTCATACGGGAAAACCGTGGGCTAGGATGGTGTACAAGCCAGTCCGATGCTTGAAGAATGTTCCGTTAAAGTCTATGCCACAGGATGTACTTGCAAACATGAAGTGGTGTTACGTAGACAACAAAACAGCTGAAGCCGTTATGGAGTATCAAGAAGACAAAACAATTTTGAGAGTATATGATCCGCTGCATCTGATCAACCTATCTAAGGATGACCTGGGAAAGCTACATGATCAGCGAATTTTCTTTCATGAAGGCTGGAGATCTGAAGCCAGGAAGTTCCAAAAGATAGTTAGAGTGTGTATAGATCAAGGATTGTATGCAGGTAGTAGCTTATATAGTTCTAGTACTAAGACAAAATATAAATAGTTAGAAGCTATCGTCAAGGGGGAGTCTGTTAGTGCATCCTGTGTGACGATAGCAGTCTAAGTATAGACAATATTTTGTAATAGTTATTTCGTTTGTTATTGCATATTAACAAGTGTTTTATATAAGTTGTATTATTTATGTTTGATATTGATTGTATGTATGTTTGAACTTGGTGTAATGTGTTACAATAACTTCAAACATAAGTTCAAAGATAAGGTAAAACATAAGTTCAAAGATAAGTTCAAACATAAGTTTGAAGCATAAGATTCGAATTTGTAGAGGACAAGTTTGAAAGGCCTTGGGCTTATTCGAACTTGTCCTGGACAAATTCGAACCAGGTGTTATAACAAAGGGTTAATTCGATTAATTATCAGACTTCTGCAGAAGTTTATCAGAGCTATTAACAAAGGGGATCTCGAACTTCCAAGTATCAGAGACTTTGTTCTTGGAGAGAATCACGTGTCTGGGCGTTCCGTTGTTCGTCTATCACAGTGTGTGTCTCCGTTGTTTTGTGTGCATGGTCTATCCGTCAAGCCGCTAACGAGGATTCCACACTCGTTGGAAGGTGTCGTGTCAAGATAGGATCCGAAGAGAGGCGACCTTACAGATGGCTACATGGTTAAGTACCTATTGGCCATGGCAAAGCTGAAAAAGTTAGAAGACTCTGTGGCTTCTAACAATAAGAATGGACTCATAGACGAGACATGTGATTGGGAGTGTTAACTTTGATTCCCAGTATATTTTGCACCCAAACACAATAATCAAACGATTTGTATTAAGAATATGAAGATTACAAAGAGAGAATTTGAACACTCAATCTCTAGGAACTTTCACACACTCAAAACACACACTCTAGGTGGAGGCACCTCTTTCACTTCTTTCTAAAACCCTAGGAGAACAATACTATATATACCAAGCTTACTTTGGGGTTTTGTCCAAACACTCCCCTTAAAGTCTTGGAAATTAAGATTCCCCCCAAAGTAAACTATTCCTAATTATAAATTGAACCTAGACTTTTATTATATTTAATTATACACTATTTTAGGGGCTAACAATCTACCCATTAGTGTATAATTAAATATTTACAATTAAGCGCAATTACACAAGCTTGAATTATAAGAAATAAAGTTTCTAACAATCTCCCCATTCTTGTAATCAAGGCTTGTATTCTTCGGAAGTCTTGGGCTCTAAACTCTGATCTCTGATCTTTGAAGTAACTCTGAGATCTGAACTTTTGAAGTATATCATTGATCTTCTTCAGATGGCTCTCCCATTAAATGTTTCAGATTGGTGTCTCTCCCCTTGCGTTTAGTAGGTCTTTCAAAACATTTCAACTCTTTTCAGAACATTCTCCCCCTCATGATGATCATGAGAATTATTTTCATCATGTAATCACTTCAGCTCTCCCCTTCAAATGAACAACCTCAATGTTTCTTCAAATCTTTATTCTTTGTCGAAGCAGATGATTACAGAGTCAGAAATAAAATATTACATTTAAGAACATTACAGACACAGAAGTACTTATCTTTCTCATGTTACATTCTCAATCCCCTCAATAACAGAATATAAACAGTTACACCATAAATTAAATTCATGGCTTTGCAACCTGAACAAATAAAAGAGAAATGAAATCATTTGTAAGTAACATTCCAGTTCCACATAGGAGTTCTGTTTGCACAATAGACTAAGTCTATGAGACCTACGTTCAGCGCTGGCGTGACATTAACACTGGTAGGATTTCCAAATAATCATCGTGAAATCCTTTATCACGAAAGAATCACTCATATTTGTTCCGGCTTTGTCTCGGTAGACAAGCTGTTTATAGTCACGCAGACTTTAGACTCTATGTGTCCTAAAAGTGTATAACATTAAGCTCTAGACTCAAAGTCCATCAACTGAAGTCGGAGACCAGAGAGGATGACTTCCTTGTTTCAATATCTACAATATCCAAATGATATGTCAATAGAGTATGTGATATAACTCCGTGTGAATTGAAACACAAGTCTTTTAAGAGACAACTGTGTAGCTAGGGAGGTTAGGTGCACGTGTCACTGGGTCCATGACGTCTTGTTCAATACCTAATTCCAACACATGGAATTTGGTAGCAGATGTAGGAAACCCAACAGACAGACACGGTGTTGGTAGGATTTATCTTTTCTTTTAATCCTTTCTCACCCCTCAGCTCTCGTCCTTTTTCAACTTTACTCTCACCAGCTCACTTTTAGCTAATGATGCACCCCATCTCCTTTCAATAACCCCTCTTGATTGAATTTTATCTATGCTCGACCCTGTTAGTACCCCGTGGTAACTAACACTCCTCAACTAATTGACCTAAGAACCCTTACTCACACAAACTGAAGTGGTTTGCTCCTTGGGTAGGTCTTTCGGCTCTGGTTTAGACCATAGGAACGATATATATATATATATATATATATATATATATATATATATATATATATATATATATATATATATATATATATATATATATATATATATATATATATATATATATATATATATATATATGCCTAATCACACATATTAGGCATCATCGGAGTCAGCCTGATATCTTGAAGGATATTGCAGTTAAGCTCATGGGGTATTCCAGAAGATGGATGAGAGTTGAATGAAATATCTTGGGAAGTTTGAGAGATTGTATGAGAGAACATGAATAGAAAGTTTGGTATGAGATTTGGAATTGAATCAAACTATCATGAAAGAATTAACTTGTATGGGAGAAACTTGATGTATGAGAGAATCAGACTATGTGGGAGTAATCAGAATATTTGAGTGAATCTCGGGAAGAATGAGATCAAGATCATCACAAAGATTAGATCAATTAATCTTGGTGGAAAATTATTCAATTAGAGATTCAGATTATTCTAACAAAACCTTTTAAAGTGTGCATTTGAGTATTCAAAATGCTTACACTCTTTTCGTTAAGATGTCATCTTCAAAGCGCATCTGAAACTCCCCCTACAAATAAGAACAGTATCAGTGAAACATAAAATGTTATGAGTGAATTTCAAGAATGAAACTCAAACTGAAACTGATAAGCATAAAAAGTAGAGAAAATTCCGAAGAAGTCTCGTAAACACGGGTTCTAAACTGGGTGTTTAGAAACCATCTAAACATGAAAGATCGGGTTCTGATCTGTCATGATGCAGAAGCCATTTCTTTGAAGTATGGGTTCCACTAGGAAGTAAGTAGAAGCCATTGCTTTGAAGATCGGGTCCTGAACTGAGTGATCAGAAGCGTTTATATTGAAGTCTAGGTTCCAGTCTGAAGTGATCTGAAAACCAACTCATTGAATTCCGGGTTCCAGTCTAAAGTGATCTGAAAACCATCTCATTGAATTCCGGGTTCCAGTCTAAAGTGATCTGAAAACCATCTCATTGAAGTCCGGGTTCCAGTCTAAAGTGATCTGAAAACCATCTCATTGAATTCCGGGTTCCAGTCTGAAGTGATCTGAAAACCATCTCATTGAAGTCCGGGTTCCAGTCTGAAGTGATCTGAAAACCATCTCATTGAAGTCCGGGTTCCAGTCTGAAGTGATCTAAAAACCATCTCATTGAATTCCGGGTTCCAGTCTAAAGTGATCTAAAAACCATCTCATTGAAGTCCGGGTTACAGTCTGAAGTGATCTGAAAACCATCTCATTGAAGTCCGGGTTCCAGTCTGAAGTGATCTGAAAACCATCTGCATAAAATTAAACCACTTTTGGTACCCATCGAAATATGGGTCTTTTCTTGTTAGATTTAGGATTTCCATCATCATGTAACAACACAACAGTAGGAATCCTTTTGTCATTCGACACAGGTTTAGATGCAAAACCTTTTGGCACCCATTTGTATATGGGTCCAGCTGATTTTGAAACAACCTTAGGTAATGTAACAACCTTTGGCTTGTGTGACTTTGGAAATGTCTTACGCTTGGCCTTTCGTGATGGTTTTTCCAATTTTTCAGGCGGATTTCAACTTGCTTTTCACGGATTCTGCTGGGTTTTCTTCTTGTTCTTCATCATTCCATTCGGTTAGATCTTCTTTTTCTCTATTGTTCTCCATTTGGTGTGTTATTATAGTCTTATAATCATCTCAATATCAACATCTACTGATTTCGAGCTTATTCTGTTCCATATCTCTATTAAAATCATCAAGAACCGAGTATTTAAAAAGTTTAAAAATATGGGTTTTTAGTGGGTTTTAGTTTGTTCTTTACTGATTTTTAAGTGTTTTGGTTTATTTCAAATCATCAAAAGTGTTTAAAATAGTTACCCAATCATTTAGAAACATTTTTAGGCTCTGAATCTGCTAAAATAGACATCTGCACTCACTGCCTTAGAAACTCTGCTTAAAACCTGCTGTATTTCGGACCATTGACTATAGCATTTCGGACCAAATTAGATCCTAATTCGGACCATATATAACCCTAGTTCGGACCTCATTTCGGTCCAATTTGGACCAGCCTTAGGTGTATTTCGGACCTACTTGTGCCCATTTCGGACCCTCATTCGGTCACATCCGAACTTCGGACCATCCGAAGTTCAGATCAGGCATCCCCATTTTACTATTTTGGACTTGTGCTTTATCTTTTAAATTCCCACTTCGGACCATATCCATTTCGGACCACCCGAACTCGGACCATCCGAATTCGGTCCCCTTCCTGGACATTTTCCTATGTGCCTGTCCACTGTTCACCCGACTTCGGCCCATCCGAATTTGGTTCAATCACTACATCCGAACCACATACTGTTCATCCGAAGTACCCCTATCCGAAGTCATCACTATTCATCTGAATCCGGTTCATCCGAATTCGGTCCATCAGACTTCATATCATCCGAACTAGGTACCTACCCTGTCCACTTATAGCATCCAACCGAATTCGGCCCCATCCGAATTCGGTCTCCCATCCGAACTCAAAGTCCATCCGAATTTGGTCCTTGTCCGATCAACTGCCATCCGAAATACTGCTCATCCGAAATCAGTATCAGATCTGCATTAGCACCATCCAGTGTGCTATTCTTCCGCAGTCTAGCCCATCTTTTTCAAGTTTCCACCTTTAAGATCTTATCTTTTTAAGCAGCACCAAAATCATGTCTCGCGAAGCGCTCGTACTCGGATCTGAGAACAGACCACCAGTTCTGTATCCTGATGAGTATGAACAATGGAAATCCCGGTTCCTCAAATTCGTAGGAATGCAACCGCTTGAGAATTTAATGCTTCAGTCCATCTCCGAGGGTCCCGTGATCTATTATCGGGAAATAGCAGCCAGACCCGAGGCTGACGCCCCTGTCTTAGCATCAAAAGTTGAACGAGAATCGGCTAATGACGCCGAGAGAGACAGGCAACATGCCGATAAGAGGGAGGAATATTTTATCTATCAGGCCCTCCCCACTGATATTCTGGTTGGCGTAGACAGCAAAATGTCTGCCAAAGAAATGTGGGACGAATTGGAAGTCCAAATGCTGGGGGCAGATCTCGATGATCGGGCCAAGGCTAAGTTTACAGAATACCGAGCCAAAGACGGGGAATCTCTGCAGGCTATGTTTACAAGGTTTTGTGCAGTCCTGAATGAATTGAACAAACTGCACATTAAAAAGGACAGGGATGACATCAACATCCAGTTCTTTGCAGCCTTAGCCTCCGAGTGGCAGATCGCATGCTGGGCCACGAAACGCATCCTGAACATTCCTGAGGTATCCATCAACGTCATCTTCAAGGAGCTAAAGAAGTATCAAGGGGATGTGGATCAACAAAAACTGATGGCGAATCAATTGGCATCTTTGCTGCTATCAGCCAACACTGGAATGAAACCCAATGATTCACTAGCCTTGATTACCAACATGAATATTCCAACTCTATCCTTTGCTCCAGGTTCATCGTCATCACAGTGTAGTTGTTGGGAAATAGTTTAAGTATACTCAAGCTGTTAGTTTAGACTTCTCAGACTGTTAGTAGATTTTCTGTGTAAGTACAAAGTTCATGCTGCTAGTTGAAGAAACTCGAGCTGCCAGTGTAAAAGTTCAAGCTGCCAGAGCAAAACAACTCAAGCTGCTCAGTTCATGCTGTCAAGTCATTCAAGCTGCTCAACAGTTTCATAAACAGAATGTGCTGATTTTCAGGGAAGATATCTACAAGAAGATTCCAGCATATCTACTATCAGAGAAGTCATAGTCCTTCAAGGAAACACGTCCATAAAGCAATATAAATACATAGAATAGGTCTTTCTATTGTATAAGAGTTTTCTGCATATTTTGAGTCTGTAATTGCTTTATTGATAAAGTTTTCTTAAGCCTCTAAGGTTGTAAAACCCTAAGAACAGTCTGTGTTCTTCGTCTAATCAAAACAGATTAGAGGTGATTGTAATCATTGAATTCAGCAATACAAACAGTCTTGATTACTTCTTATGTTTTATGCTATTATTGATTCTGAAAGTTTTTGTCAAAATAATTAAGTGTTATTCCGCAAACTTCTTAATTAAACTTTGATTCAAAGCAAGATTATTGATTTATACTCTGATAAATTCAAATTAGTTAATCTTGGTTATTCATAATTTTCATAATTTTTAGATCCTGACAGTAGTTATGCCTCTCCACCACGAGAGGTAATTGATGAGGAAGAGGCATCTATACAGAAACAAATATCCTAGTGGACCAATCGTCTCCAACAGCGACGGTTTTCCAACAATACTAACAATCAACTCCGTTATGACACCAGTCCGCGGAGGTACTCAGATGTACGTAGGGATGAACGAGGCGATCACTATCATAGGGACGATTACCGAAGAGATGATAGGGATGACAGGCGGTATGATAGGTATGACGACAGACGCGACTATCGAGATGATCGCCGTTATGAAAGGCGAGACGACAGACGCGACGATCGCAGGGACGACTGGCGGGAATATGATAGGAGGGACGATCGTCGGGATCATCGTAGGGACGATCGCAGAGATGAAAGGAGAGAGCATGAGAGAAGGGACAGAAAGAGATATGACAGCATTGAACATCGCTGTGCTGACAAGAGGCCGGCTGAGAGGAGGGATGAACGGCCAAGAGCAGACGACCCGAAAGCCGCGGAGGAGCGTCTCTATTACAAGTGTGGATAACCGGGAACCCAATGATTCACTAGCCTTGATTGCCAACATGAATATTCCAACTCTATCCTTTGCTCCAGGTTCATCGTCATCACAGTGTAGTTATGCCTCTCCACCACGAGAGGTAATTGATGAGGAAGAGGCATCTATACAGAAACAAATATCCTAGTGGACCAATCGTCTCCAACAGCGACGGTTTTCCAACAATACTAACAATCAACTCCGTTATGACACCGGTCCGCGGAGGTACTCAGATGACCGTAGGGATGAACGAAGCGATCACTATCATAGGGACGATTACCGAAGAGATGATAGGGATGACAGGCGGTATGATAGGTATGACGACAGACGCGACTATCGAGATGATCGCCGTTATGAAAGGCGAGACGATAGACGCGACGATCGCAGGGACGACTGGCGGGAATATGATAGGAGGGACGATCGTCGGGATCATCGTAGGGACGATCGCAGAGATGAAAGGAGAGAGCATGAGAGAAGGGACAGAAAGAGAGATGACAGCATTGAACATCGCTGTGCCGACAAGAGGCCGGCTGAGAGGAGGGATGAACGGCCAAGAGCAGACGACCCGAAAGCCGCGGAGGAGCGTCTCTATTACAAGTGTGGATAACCGGGCCACTTTGCTCGGGAGTGCAAAAACAATTTTGACAGAGACGTCGGCTACTACGAGAGAAAGCTGGAGGCCGCAAAGGAAAGAACCGACGCAATGGCCCTCGTCGCCCAGGAAGATTACTGGGATGCTGAAGACACCGACGAGGAGGATGATAACGACAAAAACTACTATATGGTTGAACGTTTAGGGTTGGAGCACTGTGCCGTTTACACTGCTGAGACTTCAGATCATGCTGCTGAGGGGGAGACATTGAAAAATCCACCAGCATGCCTGATGACCATAACCGACGATCCCGAGTGCTCTTCATCCGGTTCTGAGACAAATGAGGTATATTCCTGTTACATTCCAGAACACATAAATAATTTATTAGTAGATAATGAATGTACAGTGCACACACATATTCTTGATCTTCAAGCAATGTTAAATGCTGAAACTGCAAAGTGTGTACAGGCTGAACATCTATCTCAAACTTTAAAAGAGTCATCTGAATTATATCAATCAAAGTGGTTAACTAATCACAATGTTATAAAACAGATGTTAATCGAAACAGTAGATGTTCAGGACATAAATATATATCTTGAATCTTGTATGGACAGGTTATCAAAAGAAAAACTCTCGTTAAAAGAAGAAATTTATGTACTTACAAAACAGTTAGATACTGTAAATATGGAAAATATAGACACTTTAGAATAATATAAAATGATTGAAGAAGAAAGGATAAGTTTGTACTCACGAATAAAGACCCTTGACGATGCATTCTTAAAAAGGGGTCAAACAGAACAAACTATCCACTTAAATCAGCCCAAAGAAACTAGGTTTTACCATTCTAAACAAGGAATCGGTTTTAAAAATCCTAAATATTTGGAAAAAGCACAAAAAGTTTTACCGTTATTTTATGACATGAACTATATGGGAGCCGGGCTTAAATCTTTCTTTTTTGAGTCATCAAAAGAAGTTTTAAACCAAGAGAATGAGAAACGTGTTGAACATAAAGAAAAAGAAATTTCTTTTCAATATGAAGAACTTAACGAGAGTTATCCATCTAGAGCACCCACTTTAAAGGAAGACTACTTGTCAACGTATTCAGAAGCTGAATTGAAAACAGAAACTGTAAAACCAATTCCTCAACTTTGTATTCCCACAAAAGTTCTTCAACATCAAATTAATGTTTTAGAAAAGGAATTGAAGTCGTCTCAAAAGAAAGCTCTTGATCTTCAAGACGCTCTTCTTAAGAACGAAGAAAAATTGGTAAATCAATCTTTTTCACAAAATGTGGAATTAATAGTCTACAGAGAAAATTTTGAAATGGTTTCTAAAAAGTTGAAGGATTTTTCAAAAGAACAAACAGTTTCTCATTCCACCAAAATTCCATATGTGTCATCAAATAAAGGTAAGGCTAAAGCTGAAACTTCTTTTTTCATTTTTAAAGGTGAGTGTTCAAAACCGTTTAAAAATTAGGTTTCTAAAAAGACTCAGATCCAATCCAAGTCTTTTAAGAAACCCATTCACCAGCAAAAAGAAAATTCTGTCAACTCTAAATCTTCCATGCTTACTGACTCTAATCGTTTTGTTCCTACAGATCATATAAGAAGAGTTCCAAAAACCACAATGCTGGATTTTTCAATTTTTTGTGGAGAAGGCTATAATGCCAAATGAATTTGTTACTAGAGATAGGATGTCTGTAATCTCTAAAGACAATTTGTGTAACAATGTGTGTGACAATGTGTGTAATGATGTACCGACTTCTGTTGCTTCATTAAAGTACTCTTTCAGTGAACTATATAATCTATGTCCAACTCGCTATAGACGACAGGTTCCTGAAATGAATGCTTTCGTGCCATATCCTGTTAAACGAATTCGGAAAAAGAAAACAAAAAATGTGGCATCATTAGCCACTAATAAACTTGAGATTTGTCCGTTGCCGAGGCCCAAAACCAAAGCAAAGGTCAAAAACGTCTCAAAAATACAAACACCAAAGGCAATTTCAGCGCCTAAGGTTCCAAAGCCCAATAAATCCAATCTTCAATGGATTCCAAAGGGTTATGCATCCGGACCACACACAAATACTAAATGGGTTCCTAACACTCTACACGTGCCATATGATTCTGGAACTCCTAACAAAAAGGGACTCATATTGAGGTGGGTAACCAAAGTTGTGTGATATTTATGCAGATGGTTCTTGGTTACTTCTGATCAAGACCCGTTCTTCAATGAAATGGCTTCTAGTTACCATAGGCTAGGAACCGTTCTTTTGCTTGTCGGTTGTGCTTAAACCGACACGTTTGTCATCTGTGCACACAGCTCAAGACCCGGTCTTAATTCATCATGTTTTCTGAACATCTCGGTTCAGAACACGGTTTGATTGTAAATTAAAAATGGATATGTTTGAATGCATATAGTTTTTCATTGTATGAATTTATTTGCTTTTCAGGCTAAGTCCATTTGGTATATAGATTCGGGTTGCTCCAAGCACATGACAGGAAGAAGAGAATTGCTGTCAAACGTAGTTGAACAATATTGCAGAACGGTAAAAATCGGGAACAACCATCAGGCTCATATCAAAGGATACGGGGACTTAGTTCTAAATAATCTAGTCATCAAGGACGTTGACTATGTTGAGGGATTATCACATAATCTATTTAGCATAGGACAGCTCTGTGACAAAGGACTAGAGGTTACGTTTAGAGCTAAGAACTGCAATGTGAGGAATATGGATTGAAAATAAATCCTATCAGGTTCCCGAAACTCTAACTTGTACACCATTGACGTAGCCAAGCTAATAGTGAAGGATAACATTTGCCTATTATCAAAAGCCTCTTCAAAAGACTATTGGTTGTGGCATCGAAGATTATCCCATTTGAACTTTGACAGTATCAACAAGCTGGCTGCGAAACAATTGGTCAAAGGTCTCCGTGAATTGCGTTATGAAAAGGACCATCTTTGTGGAGCTTGTGAGAAACGAAAAGTGAAATGATCATCTCACAAACCAAAGCCCGAACCATCAACAAAAAGAGTATTGGAGTTACTTCACATGGATTTGTGTGGACCGATGCCGACTCAAAGCATAAACGGGAAACGATATGTGTTGGTTATAGTTGATGATTGTTCACGATATACCTGGGTCAGGATCTTGCGATCCAAGGACGAGACAGCTTAAGAAATCATAGATTTTATCAAGAGTGTCGAGACCCAACAGTAGCTGTCAGTACAATCAATCAATTCTGATAACCGCACGGAGTTCAAGAACTCGGTAGTTGAGGGCTTCCTTCGATTCAAATATATTCAGCATCAATATTCTGCTGCTCGAACGCCACAACAAAATGGGGTCGTGGAAAGGCATAACCGTACGCTTGTGGAAGCCGCTCGTACAATGCTCACATACTCGAAGCTACCTCCGTTCTTGTGGGCCGAAGCCGTATCAACAGCCTGTTATACACAAAATCGCTCCATTATCCATAAGCGCTTTAACAAAACTCCTTACCAACTCTTTTTGAATAAAGTGCCATTTATCAAGTACTTACGTGTATTTGGTTGCAGGTGTTATGTGCTGAATGATAAAGACAACCTCGGGAAGTTTAACGAAAAGGCGGATGAAGCGATCTTCATTGGATACTCATCCAACTCGAAGGCCTATCGCGCATTCAATACCCGAACCAGAACAGTCAATGAAAGTGTGCATGTCACATTTGATGAGTTGGCTGAACTGGCTCCCGAAGTTGATCAGACAGGACCTCGCATTACTCAAATGCCTGGAGACTCTTCGAATAACCCCATTTCTTTGTATCCTTCTGATTTGGTTAGTTTGTTTGATCCTTTTTACATAGAATTTATTGGTCCTAATGCTAATGTGCCTAATGTTGTCAATAATGTAAGTAATCTTTCTAATTCAACTGCGCCACAAAGTTTCTCCACTCCATCTTCATCCACATCATACCCTCATCCACCAACATCATCCACCGATACATCCATAGTTGAAACTACTCCTATGATACCCTCACATATAATCCCAACCATCCTTCCTTCACCTGAACACTCGGAAATCGAACCGGAACTAGTGGTACCATAATATGAAACCATTGACCATGAATCTTCATCCATCCTCACCTTAACCACTGAGATTCGATCCCGAGAACCCCTTCCACACGAGATTAATTGGACCCGAAGTCACCCAACAGATCAAATCATTGATGATGTTTCAACAGGAGTCCAAACTCGTAGGGCGTCTGCTAATGAATGCCTCTTCGCATCATTCCTTAGTATGATAGAGCCCGCTCGTGTGGATGAAGCCCTCAAAGATCCAGATTGGATAGTTGCAATGCAAGAGGAACTCAACCAGTTTGAGCAGCTAAGAGTATGGCGGTTAGTTCCCAAACCAAAAGACCGTACAGTGATCGGAACAAAGTGGATTTTTAAGAACAAACGAGATCAGAACGGCATTGTGATAAGGAATAAAGCGAGAGTTGTTGCCAAAGGCGACCGACAACAAGAAGCGATAGATTATGACGAGACCTTCGCTCTAGTTGCACGGATCGAAGCAATCAGAATCTTCTTGGCGTACGCGGCACACAAGGATTTCAAAGTGTACCAAATGGACGTCAAGAGTGCTTTTCAAAACGGTGAACTTAACGAGGAGGTATATGTTGAACAACCACAAGGATTTGTTGACGCACATAAACTTGACCATGTTTATGTGCTAGATAAAGCCCTCTATGGTTTAAAACAAGCACCTCGCGCAAGGTATGATAGTCTTTCTAATTTCCTTATTTCTGCCGGTTTCTGTAAAGGTGTGGTGGACACAACTCTGTTCACTAAAAGGGAAGGCCTGCTAGTACAGATATATGTCGACGACATTATATTTGGATCTACTGACAGTAATTTCTGTAAAGATTTTTCAGCCCTAATGGAGTCCAGGTTCGAGATGAGTATGATGCGGGAAATAAACTTTTTCCTCGGATTACAAGTCAAACAACTTGAGGATGAGATTTTTGTGAACCAGTCGAAATATACTATTGACATTCTAAAGAAGAATAGGTTAGACTCTTGCACGAGTATCGCAATTCCCATGGCTTCCAACTGTAAGTTAGACACCGATCCTTCTAGGAAAAGTGTCGACAATACAACTTAAGAGGGATGATAGGATCCTTACAATATCTGAATGCTAGTAGGCCGGATATAATGTTTTCAACATGTCATTGTGCTAGATTTCAGGCCAACCCGAGAGAATCACACCTAACTGCGGTAAAACGCATTTTTCGATATCTTAAGGGTACACCCGATCTTGGTCTATGGTATCCAAAGGGAACCGATTTCGATCTTTACCGCTTTTTCAGATGCTGATTTTGTAGGTTGTAGAGTTGACAGAAAAAGCACGTCGGGAGGAATACAGTTCTTGGGAGATAGACCGGTGAGTTGGTCATCCAAAAAGCAGAATTGTGTATCAACATCCACAGCTGAGGCTGAGTATGTAGCAGCTGCAAGCTCTTGCTCTCAAGTGCTGTGGATGAGAACACAATTACGCGATTATGGATTGTCACTCACCAATATCCCAATTTACTGTGATTCTCGAAGTGCAATTGTCATCTCTTGCAATCCCGTGCAACACTCTCGAACGAAACACATAGATATCAGGTATCATTTTATTAAAGATCACGTAGAAAAGGGAACTATTGAGTTGTATTTTGTTGGCACGGAATATCAACTTGTGGATATATTTACTAAAGCTTTAGACGAACCTCGTTTTCAGGTTTTAGTACTCCATATCGGCATGTTGAATCCGCCTTCCAATTAAATTACATATATTTTCTTAAGTAATTCTATTTCAATCTCTCATGATTGAAATTCCTTTATTTTAAAAAATATCTGTTATTTAAATTTTAGGTTTGTGTCACAAAATTGAAACTTAATATTTCCTTATCTGTGTACATTTTTAATAATTAATGATCCTGACAAATTGCTGTGTGAATTGTTTATCACGGAGTGGGACGGAAACATTATCCAGGTTTGTCTGTATCTTTAAGACTAAAAGGTTCACGAGCTTTAACTGAAAAAAGGAAAAGAAAGGAACAGGTATTGTGTCTAACAATCTATGTTAGGATGATTAATTTTTATAATTCTTTGTTTCTTTTTAATTTTTGTAGTTAAACTTCAAATTTTAGGTTAGTCATATTTTGATTTTAAGTTTAATTTAATTGATCAGAAAATCCCAAAAAGATTTTAATTGTTCAAATTTATCAAAAAGCCAAAAACATTTTAGTTTATTTTATTTTAGTTTGGTCTATTTTATCTTAACTTAAAAGATCAAAGAAAATACCAAAAATATTTTATTTTGTAGTTTAATGAAAAAAATTCAAAAAGATTTAATAAAATTGGGCCAAAATTTTTTATTAAAATTTTTGTTTTTGTATATTTTCTTCAAGCCCATAATTTTTATTTGTGTGTGTGAGTGTTGTCTTGAACAAAACCGGCGGCCCACATCTTCATTTTGGGCGCGGATCCTATGACCCGGACCCGACCCATGTGCTTTAAATAGGGTCGGTCAACAGGTCAAACCCGTTTACTTCATCTTTAAGCAACTTCATCTTCTTCACTCTCTCTTTCTCTCGTCGAAACACCCACCGCCGGCCACCATTATCACCATTTCCAAGCTTTCGGATGTTCATATTTCTTCGTTTTTCTTGCATTTTCCTACTTCGGCATCATCAGGTAACTTCTTTTTCACTTTATTTTAGCTCTTAATGTCTTATATTGTGTTTTTGATTTTCCATTTTTTCTACTTTTTTCTTTTCGGTTTTTATACATTTTAGGTGGTTTAATGTATTATTTTCACTTAGTAGTAGTTAGATAAAATGTTCCTTATGTGTTTTTAGTCTAGGATCTGTAATTTCATGCATTTTTGTCAATATTAACTGTTCACGTTTAATTTTTGCATGAACTCATTAACTGCTGCATGCATTTTTCGGACGTCCGAATTCGGACCATCACCTGAATTCGGATGTCCCACTTAGACTACTTTTCAAAATTTTCAACGTACAAATTCCAAGTTCGGACCACTGTTGATTCGAATTCGGACCGCTGATGATCCGAATTCGGACCATCATAGTAATGCCAAAATTTTCAAAAATTGAATTTAGTCTAAGTATACTCATTACTATTCATCCGAATTCGGATACGATCCGAATTCGGTCCTCATCCGAATTTGTGTTCCATCCGGAATCGGTCTTTTGTCTTCATTGCATACATAACATTCCATCCGCACTGCATCCGAATTTGGACCATGCACATGCATCATCCGAATTCGGACCAACGCCACATCCGCATCATCACTTACATCCATTTCGGTCCCCATCCGAATTCGGTCCTTCATCATGAACCATCCGAATTTGGACCCCAACATTCCCTTTCATGCATCATCTGGATTTCGGCCTGATCCGAATTCGTTGAGACTGTTCATCCGAATTCGGACCTTCCGAACTCCAACACTTAGCAATTTTTTTAATTTTCACTGTAATTTAAAAACCCAAAAATTATTTTCATTTCGGTGCACCATTGCTTAGAGTTAGGATTAGTGTTTGAGTGAAAAAGTCTGATCTAACATCGGTCTCTTAACGATTGACTTTTGACTTTTTTAGTAGAATTTTATTCTACTAATAAAGACCCGATGCTAAACAGATCAGGCAGTTTCTATTTCACACTTATCTAGACTTCACATCAATGTCATATCATTTTAAAGTCTTTTCTTCTAACTTTGATGCACCTTTGCAGGATGATGGAACCCGCTGTTATCCTCACCATACCCCATCCCCCCATTCCCAATAATAATGCCCAACTACCCGAACAATCCATCCTTCCCCACGTCGAGTTTGTCGAGTTTATTCCACATAACTGGCAGCTCGACGTTATCATTCTAACAAAAATCCCTAAACCCTCACTTTCGACATCCTCCTTCACCACCCCATATATTACACCTTGTCCACCGCAATAGCTGTTCCCCAGATATACCTTCAAAAATTCTGGAACAGATTGCAATATATTCCCGACGCCAAACCTTTATTCCAAACCACCATCGACTGCGTCCCAGTCAAAATCACCATAGCCGCCATCCGCCATATCCTTCACCTTCCGGCCGAAACATATTTACCATCCCGTTTTCAGTTTGATCCCATCCCATCCATCCCCGAAACCCTAGCCAAAATCCAAACCCTGGGTTATGACGGCCCTCTCTCAAAACCCTCCGATTTCCGCACTAAGAATCTGCAATCTCATTGGCGGATTCTGTTCGATGTCATCAACAAGTGCTTCACCGCAAAGCACTCCGGACACGACTCTGCATCGGCTCAGGTTTTAGCCATGTTCACTGGCTTTGCCTTTGACCAACATGTTGACTATGCGGCTTTCCTCTTTGAGGAACTGAGACGAGTACATATGGAGAGGGGAACCAAGAAGGGACGCAAGTACATACCTCTCCAATGGTTTCTGCAACTCATCATCCAAGATACGATGGATAATGATGACGACATCCACGAACGTCCTGAAGCAGACGTCTACCCCACAGTGGCCATTCAAAAGCTAACTTTTTGAAAGGGGGCCCCTACAGTGCCTATAATGACAATTCCGTTATCACTACTGCTACAGGCAAGGGATTTGGAACGGGTTAGGGCTTACATTGGGGAGTTTTATCCGGATGAGTCTCAGTCAGAATCGACTGAGACTAGCTAGTCCGCAGGTGAGGCCAGCACGAGTGAGGACGAGGGAGAAGTGGAGGAAGTTCAACAATCTTTGGGGATAGGTGAGCGGGAGCATGTGTTAGTATGTGAGGTAGAAGGTGGTGAGGCGGCAGAGGCGGCGTATTCTGGAAGAACCGTCTCTGTCGTGCGAGCGATAGATGTTCCATCTGAGGGTGACTGAAGCCCTATCAGCCGGACTACCCACCATAAGACCGTCAGTCCAACGGTCGAACTCACCCCCACCATCCACTTGGTTTCCCCTCAATGGGAAACCACCTCACTCCACGGGGTTTCCACACATACACCATTGCCCTATCATTCGGAGAGTGGCGGTGTTGAACGAGGTCACACTCCACCCCACGTGATCGAACTTCCTTCATTCACCATTCCATCCCCCCATATACACACAACGCACGATGCCTCTGTGGCATCCCCTAGAGCTGCCTCCGTGGCAGCTCCCCAAACTTCCGGATCTGAGCGTCCCATAGTGGAGCCAAAAATGACGGAAGGAAGACCTGCAGTGGCTCCATCCACGCCATCCACTTCAGGCCAACTCCCCATCAACTTGGAGATGTTAACGGCAGCTCTTCGTGCTGCCGGAGTGATTACCCGGGCTGACCTGGACGCCCAAAAGGAAGCCGCCGACGAATGTCACACCGCCCTTCTCTCACTTATCAAGGGTAAGGGTGTCGCTTCTGAAGCTGTGCCTCCACCAGGATTCCATTCAGTCAAGAACCAGATAGCAGAGCTCTCGGACAAAATTGATGCGCTTACACGTCTAATACTACAAGTCCAGGAGCAAGTAAATTCCAGAATGGACCGCCTTCAGTCGGCGGTGATTGAACTTCAGTGCCGTCCTCAGGCTGAGGCTCAGAAAAGAAAGCATGAGGATCAGGACGACCCTGATCGTCATGAGGGGGAGAAAAGACAGAAAACTCAGTCTGAGGACCCAATGCTGTTTGTAGGGGGACCAGAGACTGAAGGGACAGAGTTTCAGGGGTCAGGGGAACAGATGCAAGAGGCTCAAGAATACTTGATGCTAGAAGACGAGCCCATGTTCGAGGGTCTAGCTTCACTGGATCCAATAACAGCTATGGTAGAGTTCGAACCCATGCATGAGAAAGCTGAAATCATATTGGTGTCTGATTCAGACTCCGATACTGAGGACAACGAACCGTTGACCATTCCTAAGCCTGAGCCAGAATCACCCAAAAAATCCTCATCTTCCTCCTTTGGTTTCCTAAACTCACCACCACCAGTCCCACAACAAGAAATTCTTTCATCCATTCAAGCTCTGCCATTACTCAAAGAATCCCATATAGTCCAAAGCCCTCCAAGATCTCCAAGTCCTCCCCCAGTCCAACAAACCGAACATCCAGATCCTTCACAAACCAAGAGGGTTGATTGTTTTGATGAAACTACAGGAAGACCCGGTGAATATAAAAGAGAGGATTTGTACTGGATAGACCAGTTTTCAAGGGGTATGTTACACAAACTACCGCCTGAAGGAAAAGACAAAATTAGACAATAACGGCGGGGGACAATCATAAAATTACTTGAAGCTAAAAAGTCTGAAATCGAAGAACCCCCCGTTCAGGGCCTCAAAGAATTCCTGCAGAAGTTTCCCCCTGTGCAGTTTCAGAACCCGTACTTAGAAGAGAGATTTAAGATGGTATTCAGAAAGAACCCTGGATCCTTTAGCAGACGCCTTCTTATGGAACTGACAAATGTAACCAAAGCAGATCAGGCTGAATACTATCAACTAATGTGAGACGTCCTTGTTAAATTAATGATATAATTGTAATCTCCAGGATCGACTAACAACCCAATGAGTATCATAATAATTGAAATTGAATACTTAAATTAGAATTAAGCACATCCACACTAAAGCAATAGAATACATGTCTACAGTGATAAAAGTCTAACTATTACATCAACATAATTGTTTTAGGAGTAATGAATCCCAGCCCAAAGCTATTACATTCAAGTACCAATAGCTTCTATAGTCTCCGGGATATTGATTTGATATGCTTAAGATGAAGGTACAGCTACACTCTTGCCTTTGCCTGTAAACAATGTGAGTCAACAGTAAGCTAAATGCTTAGTGAGATAACAGATTATGCATACAACAAATATTTCTTTACAAACAATGCTTAACCATGGGCAGTGTAAGCCCCATGTATGTGAATATCGGCAGTGTAAGCCTCAGTGTATGTGAAAAACCATGCAGTGCAAGCATGGGTTGGCAGTTCAATATGCTGATCGGGGATGTGCCGAACCTGATGGGATACGAGTGGGATGATCAGTCCCCGACAGTGGCCTGCTGTCAGCCCCAGTCCAGGTCGCATCAGAGTGTGAAGTAATGATCATGCAGTGCAAGCATGATGTAAATAGATGCACTTTCAAATGAACGCTGGCTACATGTGTGTTACATGTCAAGTACGAGTGTGCATCATAACAACAAATCATGTACGAGTGCCAAATGGAGTATATGAACAACGTGAACATGCCATTGAATGTATAAACATGAATGCAAAAACAATAAATGTTCGAATGACAATCTGTTACTCACAGTGATTGGTATAGTGTAACTTGATCCTGAATCAATGTGTGTTTTGATAACACCACAATGATCTGTAAAGTAGGTGTAATAGTGAATTTGTGTCAGTAATTGCTTAAAAATTGTATTCTGTAATATTATATGTAATTGGGTTCTGATTTCGGACCACAACCGAATTCGGATGGTCCGAATCACTATGTGTCCGAAATGGGTGTTGGGGTCCAAATTGGGTAAGTATCCGAAATTAGCTAGTGGTCCGAAATTGAGTATGATCCGAAATTGGGATAGCATCCGAAATTGTGGTTGGTCCGGATTAAGTATAGTCTGAAGTTCCTATGGTCCGAAATACAATTGGTCCGAACTCACTATTGATCCGGATTGGGACGGTGTCCGAATTGGGATAGGACCGAAATAGGGCAAGGTCCGAAATCATTGTAAGTCTGAATTGAGTATGGTCCGAATTGAGGTTGAGTCCGAACTAGGGTGATGATCCGAATTCGGATGGATCATCATCCGAATTCATACTTAGCATATTTTTCCAGATTTTCCAGATTTTATGTTTGGGTCATTTTTTCATGTTTCTGAGTCTAATATTGCAAATGTGAACTTATATACACTATAACAACTTATAACATGTCATATTGTACCAAAATAACCCATTTATGTCCATTTTTCTTATGAGTCTCGATGAACACACACACTAAAACACACACTTAATTCCAAAATCATACTTAGACTTTGAATCTGAATCTGAAAATTGGTACACTACATTATCAACACCCGATTTTAACATATCAATAACAAATTCTAACATGCGTTAACAATCTGAACCAAAATCCTTTGATTCGGTTCTCACCAAAACCGAACCCAAAATCTCATAAATTCGTAAATAGGAGTGATTCTTACCTCAAATCGTTTGTTGTAATGCTTATAATTCCTTATTTGCTATCTGAATCCATCTTTTGAACACTTGAAATTGTTGATTCTTGTGTGTGTTCTTTGATGGAGCCGAGAGGAAGAGAGAGTAGAGAGAGAGAAAAACTGGTAGAGAGAGAGTGTAGTGAGAGAGTGAGAATGAAGAAATGAAGAGTTTCCTTTCTTTTATTCTATATTTTGACTCATTTGCACAATATACCCCTCAACTTTGTATTTTCTCATTTAACTAATATTATGATCAAAGTAACTTAAATTGACATAATAATTCATTAACACAACCATTAAGTCCAAATAATTGTAAATTACACATAATTGAAAATTTGGATGTTACAGCATGGGCTCCACCACGCCTATACTTCGTCCGCGAAGTCATGCTGCGCTAAACAAACTTGGGTACTTAGTCTTCATGTCTTCTTCCGATTCCCAAGTGTGATTAGCTCCCCGATGATGCTTCCACTTGACCAGCACCATCCTGATCTCTTTGTTCCGTAGCTTTTTGACTTTTGTCTCCAAAATGCACTCCGGTTCATCAACGAACCTTAGCCGTTCGTCAACCTTAAGATCCGAGTGATCAGTCCATGGTTCCCTCTCGGGCACCAGACTCTTTCTTAAGTATCCTACGTGGAAGACCGGGTGAACTCCTGATAACTCTTCCGGCAAGTCCAAGTGATAGGACTGATTCCCAATTCTTTCTAGTATCTTGAAGGGTCCTATGAATCGAGGCGATAGCTTTCCTCGCTTTACGAATCTTGTAACTCCCTTCATCGGGGAAACCTTCAAGTAGACCCAATCATCTTTTTGAAATTCTATCGCTTTGTGTCGGCGATCATGATAGTTCTTTTGTCGATCTTGTGCTGTTTTCATGTACTGCCGTATGAGTTGGATCTTTTCATTTGTTTCTTGTAGCAAAGCAGGACCGGCTATTGGAGTTTCTCCTGTTTCCCTCCAACAGGTTGGAGTCCTACATTTTCTGCCATATAGAGACTCGAACGGTGCCATCTTGATAGTGGAATGGTAACTATTGTTGTAGGAGAATTCAACCAATGGGAGGTGATCGTCCCAGTTACCACCCAAATCCATGACACAGGCTCTGAGCATGTCTTCGAGAGTTAAAATTGTTCTTTCACTTTGCCCGTCCGACTGTGGTCTATATGCAGTACTCATTGCGATACGAGTACCAAGACCGTTTTGCAAAGCAGTCCAGAAATTAGAAGTGAATCTACTATCTCGGTTGGAGACAATAGACTTAGGCACACCATGCCTAATGACAATTTCGTTAACGTAGATTTGGGCAAGGCGGTCCAGTGAATAGGTTTCTCGGATTGGAATGAAGTGAGCAGATTTGGTTAATCGGTCAACGATGACCCAAAAGGTATCATGTTGACGACGTTTCTTAGGCAGCTTTGTTACGAAATCCATAGTAATATGGTCCCACTTCCATTCTGGGATAGGAAGAGGTTGCATACTACCATAGGGTTGCTGGTGCTCGGCTTTGACTAGACGACATGTTCTGCACCTTTCAACATACTGACCGACATCTCTTTTCAATCCTGGCCACCAGAAATCGGCCTTCAGGTCGTTGTACATTTTTGTGCTGCCAGGATGAATTGAGAATTTAGATTGATGTGCCTCCTCGAGAATTACATCTCTCATGTTCCCGAACTTGGGAACCCACACTCTGCCATACACACCCTTTAGTCCAGTTCCATCATCTTGCATTAATGGCAACTGAATTCTGATATCTTCGTCTTTAAAATTCTCTTCTTTTAGGGCCTGTAACTGAGCAGCCCTAAAATCATCTATAATAGTTGAGGTCAAAATTGTAGAAGTCAAGGCGTAGCAATATGCCTTGCAGTATGCTTTTCGACTTAGAGCATCGGCCACTACGTTGGCCTTCCCTGGATGATAGAGAATCTCACAGTCGTAATCTTTTATCAACTCCATTGACCTTCTTTGCCTCATATTCAAGTCCTTCTGACTGAATATATACTTTAAACTCTTGTGATCAGTGTAGAGCTGACACTTGGTTCCGTACAAATAGTGTCTCCATAACTTGAGAGCGAAAGTCACAGCAGTTAGCTCTAGATCATGAGTAGAGTAGTCTTTCTCATGTGGTTTGAGTTGTCTAGAAGCATAAGCTATGACGTTTCCTCTTTGCATTAGTACCGCACCCAAACCCATGCCTGATGCATCTGTGTAGACTACGAAGTCTTCGTTCCCTTCAGGCAGGGCTAACACTGGTGCTTCACTTAGCAGATTCTTCAAGTTGTCAAATGCCATTTGCTGTTCTTCTCCCCAAAAGAAGGTCGCGTTCTTGCGAGTAAGCTTTGTTAGCGGAACGGCGATCTTTGAGAAGTCTTTGATGAATCGGCGGTAGTAACCAGCCAATCCCAGAAAACTCCGAATCTCTGAGGCGTTGCGGGGTGATTCCCAGTTCTGGATAGCTTCGATCTTTGCAGGATCAACAGCAATCCCAGCACCAGATATCACGTGCCCCAAGAATTGGATCTGAATTGATTGTTTAAGAGGTACAAGTTAATAAAATAATTTATGATTGAGTATAAAGATCATGAAATTGTTTCAAACGTTGAGACGTACCTGCCTCAACCAGAACTCACACTTCGAGAATTTGGCATAAAGTCGCTCTTTGCGTAGCAACTCTAGTAATTCTCGCAGATGTGTTGCATGATCCTCTTCGGTTTTTGAATAAATGAGAATGTCATCGATGAACACGATGACCGATTTGTCGAGCATTGGCCGGCAGACTCGATTCATGAGATCCATGAAAGCGGCCGGCGCATTAGTAAAACCGAACGGCATTACCAGAAACTCGTAGTGTCCGTAACGAGTTCTGAAAGCCGTCTTTGGAATGTCATCAGAATGTACTTTGAGTTGGTGATAACCCGAACGAAGATCAATCTTCGAGAAGTAGCTTGCGCCTTGTAACTGGTCGAAGAGATCATCAATCCGGGGCAACGGGTATTTGTTTTTGATTGTGACTTTGTTGAGTTCTCGATAGTCGATGCACATTCGCAATGTGCCATCTTTCTTTTTGACAAACAGAACAGGAGCACCCCAAGGAGATGAACTTGGGCGGATAAAACCTTTGTCAAGTAGCTCCTGTAACTGCTTCATCATTTCCTGCATTTCAGCAGGAGCTAGACGGTAAGGAGCCTTTGCTATTGGAGCAGCTCCGAGAATGAGGTCAATGCGGAATTCCACTTGGCGATCAGGTGGCAATCCCGAGATATCTTCTGGAAAGACATCAGGAAATTCGGAAACGACGGAAACGGTAGAAGGAGATTGAACTTCAGCCTTTGCATCGACAGCGTAGGCTAAGTAAGCTGAACAACCCTTGGCAACGTGCTTTCGGGCTTTTGCAATTGAAATAAGGCATAAGTCGCCTTTGTGTCTATCACCATAAATGCATATGTCTCGGCCCTCGGGAGTGGTAATCTTGATCATTCTTTTCTTGCAAACGATTTGGGCCTCGTTATGAACTAACCAGTCCATGCCTACTATGACATCAAATTCCCCGAACTCCATGGGAATTAGATCTATGTTGAACACTACATCCTTTACAAGTAAAGTACAATTCCTATATACTTTGTCTGCCTTAACTAACATGTTGCTAGCAGTCTCTATATCAAGTACAAATTGCAGTTTGGAAGTAGGCATATTGAATTGATGAGCAAATGAAGTGGAGACAAACGAACGGTTGGCTCCGGAGTCAAACAAAATGCGTGCAGGAATTGAATTAACATAGAACGTACCAGTGACCACCTCTGGGTCATCCTTTGCTTCTTCAGCTGTGATTTGGAATGCCCTTGTTGGAGCCCTTTGAGATTGATCCCTGCGAGCCGTGGAAGCTACAGAAGATCTTGCTGTTGATTGTGGAGCATTCTGATCTCGTGGGGGTTTCGGGCAGTCCCTTGAAAAATGGCCAAGTCTGTGGCAGTTGTAGCATGCATCATCTTTTCGTGGACAATGCTCCCAGTGATGGCCTTTCTGCCCACAGCAGAAACAGTACATGTCCTGAGTCTTGCATTCCCCAGAGTGCGCCTTTCTGCATCGTCTGCAGTCTCTCTTTTCCGAACTGGCCGAAAAGGCCCTTCCCTTCTTGGGTGATGAAGATTGTTGATGAGATTGAGGAGAGAATCGGGAAGATCCAGACTCCCGCTGCCTTTTTGGCGGCGACGGTTGAGTCGGTGTTGCGGCGGCTGACCCCATGACGTATCCAGATAATAAGACGATCTGCTCCACATTCCGAGCAGCCTGAAGTAAACCGGCAAACGTTTTATACCGAACCCCACTCATGGTTCGGCGTATTTCATAGTCCAATCCGGCCTCAAACCGGGCTATTTTTCTTTCTTCTGTGTCAACTTGGTGTGGTGCGAACAAGCTTAAGCGGGTGAACTCAACGGCATATTGTGTAACCGTTTTCGTTCCTTGAGTCAGGTTCAGAAACTTCGCCTCTAGACGACGCTTCTCATCAGTAGGACAGTATTGCTGAGAGAATACTTCCTTGAATTCACTCCAGGACATGTGTGACACTACCTCCATCGTCAACACATGTGTCATAGCATCCCACCACATTACTGCGTCCCTTGCAAACACTGCGGTTGCAAAGCGGACCATGTCTTTTTCAGCGCAGTCGCTGATTCTGAAAGTTCTCTCTGTGGTGGTGATCCATTCCAATGCAGTCACAGCATCTCCAGTTCCATCAAAAGTAACAGCTCCGTTACTTTTGAAGTCCTTAAACCTACAACCCCTTGATCTGTTAGAAGACCCAGTGTCTTGTCTTTCATCTTGATCGTCTTGTTGTTGTTCCTTGTTCTTTCGTTTATCAGCCTTACGTTTCGCTTCGGCCTCATCTCTGGCCCTTAATTGGTCTGCAAATGACTGAGCCTGCTCAGCCATTCGTTTGGATTGTAGCTCATTGTTTTGTTCCATGAGAGCTTGCATCATCTGGAACATTTGCTGAGGAGTCATATCGTCTCCTGACATGTTCTGAAATATAACAACTTATATTTAGAACATTTATTTGTAAGTCCTAAGTGTACAGTTACCCTTTGTGTTTCCCCGTGTGCATGTCAATCCTATCTTAGTTCAGATCATTACTTAGAAGTTCATTCTAATATCATAACCTAAGTTTGAGTCCAAATCCTCGCGGACACTTGAAACCTCAAACTAATGCTCTGATACCAAACTGTGACGTCCTTGTTAAATTAATGATATAATTGTAATCTCCAGGATCGACTAACAACCCAATGAGTATCATAATAATTGAAATTGAATACTTAAATTAGAATTAAGCACATCCACACTAAAGCAATAGAATACATGTCTATAGTGATAAAAGTCTAACTATTACATCAACATAATTGTTTTAGAAGTAATGAATCCCAGCCCAAAGCTATTACATTCAAGTACCAATAGCTTCTATAGTCTCCGGGATATTGATTTGATATGCTTAAGATGAAGGTCCAGCTACACTCTTGCCTTTGCCTGTAAACAATGTGAGTCAACAGTAAGCTAAATGCTTAGTGAGATAACAGATTATGCATACAACAAATATTTCTTTACAAACAATGCTTAACCATGGGCAGTGTAAGCCCCATGTATGTGAATATCGGCAGTGTAAGCCTTAGTGTATGTGAAAAACCATGCAGTGCAAGCATGGGTTGGCAGTTCAATATGCTGATCGGGGATGTGCCGAACCTGATGGGATACGAGTGGGATGATCAGTCCCCGACAGTGGCCTGCTGTCAGCCCCAGTCCAGGTCGCATCAGAGTGTGAAGTAATGATCATGCAGTGCAAGCATGATGTAAATAGATGCAATTTCAAATGAACGCTGGCTACATGTGTGTTACATGTCAAGTACGAGTGTGCATCATAACAACAAATCATGTACGAGTGCCAAATGGAGTATATGAACAACGTGAACATGCCATTGAATGTATAAACATGAATGCAAAAACAATAAATGTTCGAATGACAATCTGTTACTCACAGTGATTGGTATAGTGTGACTTGATCCTAAATCAATGTGTGTTTTGATAACACCACAATGATCTGTAAAGTAGGTGTAATAGTGAATTTGTGTCAGTAATTGCTTAAAAATTGTATTCTGTAATATTATATGTAATTGGGTTCTGATTTCGGACCACAACCGAATTCGGATGGTCCGAATCACTATGTGTCCGAAATGGGTGTTGGGGTCCGAATTGGGTAAGTATCCGAAATTAGCTAGTGGTCCGAAATTGAGTATGATCCGAAATTGGGATAGCATCCGAAATTGTGGTTGGTCCGGATTGAGTATAGTCCGAAGTTCCTATGGTCCGAAATACAATTGGTCCGAACTCACTATTGATCCGGATTGGGACGGTGTCCGAATTGGGATAGGACCGAAATAGGGCAAGGTCCGAAATCATTGTAAGTCTGAATTGAGTATGGTCCGAATTGAGGTTGAGTCCGAACTAGGGTGATGATCCGAATTCGGATGGATCATCATCCGAATTCATACTTAACATATTTTTCCAGATTTTCCAGATTTTATGTTTGGGTCATTTTTGCATGTTTCTGAGTCTAATATTGCAAATGTGAACTTATATACACTATAACAACTTATAACATGTCATATTGTACCAAAATAACCCATTTATGTCCATTTTTCTTATGAGTCTCGATGAACACACACACTAAAACACACACTTAATTCCAAAATCATACTTAGACTTTGAATCTGAATCTGAAAATTGGTACACTACATTATCAACACCCGATTTTAACATATCAATAACAAATTCTAACATGCATTAACAATCTGAACCAAAATCCTTTGATTCGGTTCTCACCAAAACCGAACCCAAAATCTCATAAATTCGTAAATAGGAGTGATTCTTACCTCAAATCGTTTGTTGTAATGCTTATAATTCCTTATTTGCTATCTGAATCCAACTTTTGAACACTTGAAATTGTTGATTCTTGTGTGTGTTCTTGGATGGAGCCGAGAGGAAGAGAGAGTAGAGAGAGAGAAAAACCGGTAGAGAGAGAGTGTAGTGAGAGAGTGAGAATGAAGAAATGAAGAGTTTCCTTTCTTTTGTTCTTTATTTTGACTCATTTGCACAATATACCCCTCAACTTTGTATTTTCTCATTTAACTAATATTATGATCAAAGTAACTTAAATTGACATAATAATTCATTAACACAACCATTAAGTCCAAATAATTGTAAATTACACATAATTGAAAATTGGGATGTTACATAATGCTCAGGAAGAGGAGGTCGACAGTGTCAAAATCGAAGATAAAGAAACTCATATACATCACCATGTGCAAAAGGGCAAAGGTATACTATCCCGCCTTACATGAACGATTGAAAAATCGTATAAAAGGGCGTCTGTCTCGCATGACTGCTTTAGGTGCCCTAGTTCGAAGTATGAACCGTCGCTCGATCATTATGTGCCACAAAGACTTCCAAATGGCGATCGAGAGCGCAATGGTTAAAGTGGGCCTTCGAGCACCTGAACAAGAAAGCTTCCTTCTCGCCCACTATCCTTCATACAGAGTTATCTTTAGAGGAGGCCCGGGTGTCATTTTTGTCAATCAAAAGGGCTACAAAAGGTTCATGCGCTTTGAGGATGTTCCCTGTTACTCCGACGGTATACTCAGATTGGTTTGAGACGCGCTTACTTAGAAAGTTCAAGATTTTGACGCTCAACCAGATCCTCAACAAAGATGCTCACCGAAGAAGATTCAGGACACCCTCAGCGGCATTGAACTCCTGAACGAACGGCTACATATGAGACAAGTGATCAGAGGCTTTGATGTCATCCTTGGACTCCGAGAATCGACAGATCATGCCAGAGTTCCAGGACTTTCAAAATGATCGAAAAGGGGGAGATTGTTAGACATTTAATTTCGATCATATGGAGTTATTTTGTAATAATTATTTACTTAGCACTTAGCTTTGTATTTATTTCCTTGTAATTTATTTCAATGTAAAAGTCTAGGGGGTAATTGTGTCGATGCCCTCCTAGGGTTTACTTTTGTAAGACACGGTTGATAATATTGAAAACATACAAGCAGCCGCCATCTTCGCATTCTCTCTACATTCCTTTTGTCTTCTTCATCATAACCTAAATATTGAGCTAGTTTCTTCTTGGGATATGATAAAGAGTTTATAAAGGTGCTGAATATTTACGGGAATAGTGTTTTACAGGGAGGAGTCTGATTCATCATCTGATGAAGAAGACAATAACTGTCTAATGGCCAACATTGATGCCCCCTCAACAAGTAACTTCAAATAGGACCTGGCTGAAGCTGAATTTCTCAGCACTTTAGAGAACTGGAATCCCCCCATGATGTATAAGGTACAAAACTTTAAGGATTACAGCTCTGAAGAGAAAGTCAAAATGTTTGATTATTTACTTGTACATTTAGATGCTGCTATTGAGAACCATGATGCTTTGAAGTCTGAGATTTCTAAGTTAAAAACTGATCTTGAAACAAAAACTAATGAAATGAACAGTTTTCATGAGTTGAAAACTAAACTTGATGAAGTAAAACATATCAACATCATTTTATTAGAGGAAAAGAGAGAAACAGACTCAAAGCATGCTAAGCTTCAAAAGATTGTTGACTCTTGGTGCCATTCAGCTAAGAGAGTCAGTCAATGTATCAATTCCTGCTCAAATCCAAGGCTATCTTGGAGGAGATCTTAATACAACAGCTTCTACTGTTGAAATCAAGAATCTGGAGACAAAGTTATCCTCTCTTGGTGAGCTTCAAAATACTTTCATCCAAAAAGTAAATGGAAAGCTGGTTTCAACAAATAGGTTTCACATACCTCAAAACACTGACAGTTTATGTGAGAAGGTTAAAAAGACTGATGATGGAATGTGTTCTCCATCAACCCAGTCTGCTAAGTGCTTAACCAGTTCATGTAAACATAAAAATGGAAAACAGGCTAAGACTGCAGTTTTGGCAACTAAACCTGTCAACCAGATCGACAGGTTTTAATGTCAGAGCTGAAGGAAAGAAACCTGTTCCTCCATATGGTGCTGAACGTTTTGAAAATAAGTTTTCAAAAGGAGAGCAGCATGCATCCAACATGAGTAAGTCTCATGATGGAGGCAGATCTGCTGTTATTTCAAATAAATTTTTAAATCATTGTGGAAAGCTGGTTATAAATGAAGGAAAATCATTTAATAAAACCAAAAGTGATTATCATGCTAATACAAATAGGCAACAGTCATCACATCTCAGTAGAGGTAAAGGCAAAGCCATTGTTCAACTAGTGAAAACTGGGAATAAGTTTTCCAAAACTGTGGAAGGTCAAAAGGCAATAAAATTACCTGTGTTTGATATATGTCCTCCTAAAAAAGGAAAGAGGACACAAGTAAAGCTTTTGTTGTTGTACCTTCCACCCAAGCTGTTGGTTCTTCTAAAACAAGTGAAACATTGTTAAAACCAGTTGAGAAGTCTAATAGAGATAAACAAGAATGTGTTTCTTCGAGCTCTTCTTTCAAAAAAATATAAAAAGAGAAAATGTTACAAATGTGGAAAGAAGACTTACATGGCCAAAGATTGTCCTAAAACTGAGGACATAAAGCCTGTTGACACTGTTAGCTCCAACATTTCAAAATCCAGCAGTGTTGGAAGTAACCTTGTCGTTGAGGATAATATCTCAGCTGATACAATCCAAATTGTGAATATTAGTGTTGATCTCAATGGTACATCAACAAATGTTGATGAAGAAGGAGAACTCATCCTTATGATGAGTTCCCCTA
The DNA here is from genome assembly GCA_020465985.1 of Centrapalus pauciflorus. Lineage (NCBI taxonomy): Eukaryota > Viridiplantae > Streptophyta > Magnoliopsida > Asterales > Asteraceae > Centrapalus > Centrapalus pauciflorus. Next base: position 611,970 of record JAANYP010001244.1, on the reverse strand, counting down.
AGAGCTAATATTCTCCTTTTTCACTCTGCAAGTTAAAAACTAAGCCAGGTTTGGTACTTGAATAGTGGTTGCTCATGCCACATGATAGGTAGCAAAGATTTGCTGAGTAATCTCAAGCCTGAAAAAGGCTCAAATGTCACCTTTGGTGACAATGTCGAGGGATCCACAGAATGATATGGAACCCTTCAAGTCGGTGCTGCAATTTTCAACAAAGTGGTCTATGTGTCTGGGTAAAACGTAATCTTGTTAGCATTAGTCAACTCTGTGATGCTGGCTATAAGGTTAACTTTGATGAGCACCTAGGGTACATATTAGATTCCCAAGGCAAAGTTATGTTGTGTGCACAAAGAAAGAAAGGTGTATATGTTGTGGATATGAAATATGCTGATCCAACATTTGAAACCTGTTTTGTCTCAAGAAGCAATGCAGATCATAAATTGTTGTGGCATAAAAGGCTATCACACCTGAACTTCAAGAACATCAAAAAACTCTGTATGAAAGAGTTAGTAACAGGTTTTCCTTCTATGACTTATGTTAAGGACAAACTCTGCACAGCTTGTGAGAAAGATAAGCAGAGAAAAACATCTTTTAAATTCAAGCATAATTTTTCTATTGATACACCTCTCTTCTTAATCCACGTGGGCTTGTTTGGACCTGTTAATGTCCCATGTCTAGGAGGTGGAAGATACACCTTGGTAATGGTTGATGAGTTCTCCAGGTTTACATGGGTGATTTTCCTAAAGACCAAAGGAGAGGCTTCAAGAGAAATTATTGGATTTATCAAGAAGATGGAAGTTATGAACTTTGCTCAAGCCAAGCAACTTAGAAGTGATCATGGTACTGAGTTTAGAAACAGTACTCTTGAAGAGTTCTGTGAAGAAAGAGGAATTTCTAAAAAATTTTCAGCTGTGAGAACTCCACAACAAAATGGAGTTGTTGAAAGGAGAACCAGAACCCTCATAGAAGCTGCTAGAACCATGCTGTGTGCATCAGGTTTTCCTTCATCATTTTGGGTTGAAGCTGTCAATACTGTCAGCTTCACTCAAAACTGATCCTTAGTGGTGAAAAGGTTCAATAAGACTCCCTATGTATTACTCAAATGGAGAAAGCCAAATATAAGCTATTTCCATGTGTTTGGATGCCCTTGCTTATCTTGAATCAAAGGGATCAGCTGGCCAAATTTGAACCCAAAGTTGATGAAGAAATGTTTGTTGGATACTCAGCTATTTTTAAAGCCTACAGAGTATACAACATCAAAAGAAAGGTGATAGATGAATATATCAATGTCACCTTTGAAGAGTCAAAGAATGCTTCTACCAAAGTCTGAAGAACCATAGCCACCAAATCAAAATCCTCAACAATTATAGAAGATAGGTTGCATCAATTCATTAAAAGGGGTTACAACTATTCAAGTATAACGCCGAATCGCAAGATACCGATTCAAAAGAGGCATCGATTCTAAGCAGTGGCTTCGAGGCATCGATTCTAAGCAGTGGCATCGCAAACATTGGAGTAAAGCATAAACCGGACCCAAGAGTTAAGAGGGTTCCTGCCTGATTAAATCAAAAGACCAAGGCAAAGGAGGCCAAAAAGTATGAAAAAGAGAAAGCCCAAGATCAGGTTTTTTTTTTCATTTTAATAGACTAAAATTATAATTTGCATTAGAAAAACTTTAAATTATGTGAGAAATTTAATTGAGATTAGACAAAACAAGTTGAATTGTTATTAATAGACTAAAGTCATGAACCCGACCCGCCAATCTATCCCATTAAATAAATAAATAAATATGGATTTTGCACACTGGTTTAAATGAAAATTTTAAATTTAATTGTTAATTAGTTTACCACCCAAATATATATATATATATATATATATATATATATATATATATATATATATATATATATATATATATATATATATATATATATATATATATATATATATATATATATATATATACCTGTGATATTTTAGATATGTAACCAATTTTTTAATTGTACTCTTTCAAAAAAAACATGTACAATCAGATCTAATTTTTATTAATCTTAACAAATCAAACATTGAAATTTTGTGTGTATTTTTTTAATCAAAATTACAAAACAAGAAAAAATAGTATAGTTAACACTTAAAAACATGTCATATTTTTTTCATTATAAATTTAACACTTAAAAATTTTTTATATATTTTTTAAAATGTGTTGCATTTTTTTCATCATAAATGCAACACTCTAAAAATGTGTTGCAATTTTTATTGAAATATGCAACACTTTGAACAAATGTTGCACTTTTTAGTAAAAATTGCAACACTTTAGAAAATTGTTGCATTTTTTTTAGTAAAAATGGCAACACTTTAAAAAAAGTGTTGCATTAAATCATTATATGCAACACTTATTGTCAATGTGTTGCTTTAGAGAGAATTTAAATAAAAAGGCAACAAATTTTAAATGTGTTGCATCAAAAGTGTTGTATTAGCTTCGGTTCGTAGTAGTGAGATACAAATAATTGGTCTGCACCAAAATCAAAAAGAACTCATGACCACCTTCGGGTTTTCCTTAGATTCTGGATCGTAGTATTAGACTTTTCTTTGCTTTATAAGCATAATTCGTTCGTGTCCAAAGTCTCTTTGCTTTCTAGATTTGCTTTCCTCATATAATATTCATATATATACCAATATTGAAACAGTCTCTTTGATTCCAATTACATCAAAATTCTCACGAACAAATTAAGTCCTGTTGTTCTTAAATTAAGTCAAATTATCAACACAATGTACCATACAGTTTCTCTTAATAAAATCTAATGCTACATACTTTATGATAACCATTACAAGTTGTTATCAATCCTTCAAACATATCATATATGATACTAATACGATTAGTTCCAATTCTTTAACCCCTTATGGTCAAACTTGAATTTTATTACAACTTCTAAACTCGTTCATAAATTCCATGATATCTATAGCATCTTGTTCAATTCAAAGCTTCAGCCATCTTGGCTATTCATCTAATGCCCAATTTTATATATTCGAGTGTTCTAATTCACGAACATAATTATACTTATTTTAGTAATAAAATTTTATATAACTCAAGTTCATGTTAACTTCAGAATCATAAAACTTCAATGTAATATTACATATAAAAACTTTAAAGTACTCTTCTAATCCCGTAAATTAATGTTCAAAAGTTATAACCATAATCTCAGAGATCTCATCTCCTTTGTTGAACTTTTCATTCATAGTTTCATCATGTAATGTCATTACATACTAATTCTTTGGTCGAAATCTGCAAGTTCTGCTAAAATGGCCCACTTTTCCACAATTATAACAAGCATCGGCCTTCCTTGGACATTTGTCATCCTTATGTCCAAATTGGTTACAATCTCGACATCTTTTACATCTATCACGTTTACTTGTCCTTGATATCAAATACGGTCCATTTAGTTCATCTCCTCCGGAATTTGCAATCTTTCCGATAGCTCTTTCTTCATGATCAACATGAGGTACGATATCAGGCTCACCATATTGCTTACTAAACAACAACTTGAATTGTTCCCAACTAAAGGAATGAGTCAACTCTGATCCCAATTCTTTTTCCCAACAGTTCCACCATTTCTTGGCTTGTCCAATCAATTGATCCTTTTCCAAACATACCTTGTACTCATCCTTACATTTCATCTCCGTAAAAATCTGTTCCATAATTGTAATCCATATTTTTGATTTCTCCATTCTCAAAGATCCAGAAAAATGTTGGTGGTTGCCAGTCCTTGAAGGATCTAATTACTTATTTCATGTAATTCTCATTAATTCCTGTTTCATAATCAATCTTTTCCTTGCCCTTGTCTTTTCGTTTCACTTTAGTTCTAAGGTTTATGTCATCCACAACATAATTCCTTTCATGTTCCCTCTTTTCTTTTCTTTTCACTTGTCTTCTTTTCTTTTAGCTTTGGCCTCATCTCGAGCCCGAAATTGATCTTGAATCATTATGTTTTGTTCTGCCATCATTGATAGCATCATTTCCCTCATTTCTCGTGGTGTCATTCCTCCTCCAGACATGTTCTGAAATGTAAAACATATAACTTGTTTAGTAACATGTCATTAAAGTCACCACCCATTGTCCCGTATGAAAGTCAACTTCTTATGATTATTGTATCATAACCTATCTTAGATCAGATCATTACTTAAAACCACTACATATCATCACTTAATGTTTGAGACCAAGACCTCACGGACACTTGAATATCAAACTACTGCTCTGATACTATTGCATGTGATACCCTTGCCACAATAACCACCATTACAATACACACAGGATTAATCACCAAACACATGATTACATAATGATCTGAAAGCTTAATATAATTGCGGAAGAATAAAAGTACATAATAAAAGTAATACAAACGTTTTAAACACCCTACGGTGCTACAAGGTTTCAAGTCTAAGTCTACATACTCAAAAGTTATTAGAACATCCCAAATGTATTACAACAATAATCCCATAGATCCATTACCAAAATAAGTAGTAGAAATCTTCAAATACTTCAACAGATGACCTAGCTAGAAGGTCCAGCAGCGGATTTCCCTTTTCCTGTAAAATTTAAACAACTGAGGGGTAAGCAAATGCTTAGTGAATACACAGATTTATGCATTTTATAAATCTTTATGAAGCCCACAAGAGTAACACCGACGACACACGTCGAGCACTCTCCACGTACACAAAGTACGACACACATGAGTCGTCGCTCCTACGAGCCCAAAGCTCGGCATTTAAACCAACCATCTGAGACAGACATAAAATCGGGGATGACTTACTGCCTACCAGAGCCTCGGAGGGATAAGCTCCAGCTCATATAGCACAGTAACATCGGAGTAACAGATGCGACCCGCCGGTCCATCGATAGATGTACAACTAAAGAACGGACATGCAACAAGATCAATGTGCATCTAAATCTACGCAAGTTAATAGAATTCCAAACGATAATGAAGCAACATGTCTCAGCAGGCAATAGCTAACATAAAGCAGATATAAACATGCGAAGTCATATGTACTCACAGTGGGTGCGTTATTAAACTTTAATCAATATTATTTCTCCTCGGGATTTCAACCGGACCACAAAGTACCCCACTGTGGGTTAAACAACACCACAAGGGACCTGTTACATTTTCACAAGATATACATATCATCATTATATATTCTTTAACAAATTGCAACAAGTCTTTTCAATTTAAAGTGTTAAAACATTCGGAACTAACATCCGAAACTCACGTTTAGAACCATCATTTGGTGTGCTATTATTCTCAAATAACCCTTCATTATATGCCTTAATATAATACAAAAATTATCTCAAATGTGTGTTTAATTACCCATAAATTCGGGTCCTTAAAACCCCATCCGAATTCCACATGCACTGCAGGCGACTCGCCGAGTCGGTCCAGATGACTTGCCGAGTCGAGGTCCGAATTACGGATCCTCGGACGGATTTCGGATCCATCTGAATTACGTTGACCCATCCGAATTCAGGTCCATCCGAGTTCGGTTCTTATTCGATTTCGGTCCAATCTAATTTCGGGTCTTATCCGAATTCGGGTCCCAACCGAATTCGGATCCAACACTTGTGCATTTTTGAAGATTTCATTCAAATGTTCTTCGTGACTTGCCGAGTCGACCAACAGGTCAGCCTTCGTGACTTACGGGTTTTACTTAAAAATTGCCAAAAATCTGTTTTTAAACACATGCAATCCATAGAAAAGTTATATTTACATATTTGGATCATTTCTAAACTATTTTCCCCATGTATATCATAGTAATTCATCCAGATTTGTCCAAAATATGGATATTTTCTCAAGAACACAATTATTTACAAAAACTCAGATTTCTCACCTTTTTGGTTGATTCAACGGTTGATTCTTGTTTCTGAACCTTCAAGGGACTTCAACTGATGATTTCCAACTTCAATAACACACATGCAACATCATTTCATCAGATTAATTAATCCGAATTGGCATCTTTATTCTTCAAAAATAAAACTCAAGGCTTTAGTAATAACTTTCTTACCTTTAATCCACTTGATTCTTGTTAATTATCAGTTAAATCCACGAATCTTCTTCACAATTTTGATTCTCAATAGAATATTTGAGAACATTTGTGTGTGTTTTTTTTGAAGGTGTAAAGGTTCAAAATGAGAAATGAAATACTTTTTGGGTCATTTATCCATAAGTTTCGGCTATTTGCACAAATTTGCCCCTCTACTTATCTGATTTCATTAAACACTGATTTTCATCCTAAATTTCATCATCACTAACATTTTAAAAATCATACTCAATAACTAAATGTCGAAATTATCATATTTCTTAATTTCTTAAAATAGCAACCAACTTTTTAAATATCCAAATAAATAACTTTTAAATATCCGGATACATAATCATCTTTCGTAATCCAACTTCATTATACAAATTAATTTTTACATATTTAAACTAAATGTCCTCAAATACATAATTAAATTCCGAGGATGTTACTTCAACCTATCAAAGGATGACCTGCTAAATCTTCATGATCAGCCAATTTTCTTTCATGAAGGCTGAAGATCTGAAGGCAGGAAGTTCCAGAAAGTTGTAAAGGTTTGTATTGAGCAGGGATTGTATGCAGGTAGCATTTTGAATAGGTCTAGTACTTAGACTAATTGAATATCTAGTTAGAAGCTATCGTCAAGGGGGATTCTGTTAGTGCATCCTGTGTGACGATAGCAGTCTAAATGTATATAGTCCTTTTGTAATGGTTCGGTCTTTGGAATTACCAGTTAATACATATGTTTGATGTTGGTTATATATGTTTGATTTCGTTTGTGATTGATGTTTACTTAAGTTCAAAGATAAGTTCAAGCATAAGTTCAATGGTAAGTTCAAACATACGTTCTAGAACAAGCTCAAAGACAAGTTCTAGAATAACTTCAAAGCCAGATTCGAACTTATTGGTGGACAAGTTCGTGGGCTTGGGCCCTCACGAACTTGTTTGGGCCAAGTTCGAATTTAAGGCTTATAATTAAGGGTTAATCAGTTTTGATTAACAATCTTTGCAGAAATTAATGTTCAGGGCGATTACGAACTTGTGAGTGTTAGCAGAGAGTTCTTGTAGAGATTCACGTCTCGGGACGTTCGTCATTACGACTATCATCGTGTTAGTCTCCATGTTTCGTGTGTGTGACCATTCTGTTAAACCCCTAACGAGGATTCCACACTCGTTGGACGGTGTCATGTCAAGATTGGATCCGTAGGTAGGTGACCTTACAAAAAAGAAAAACAGGAGCGCCCCAAGGAGAAAAACTTGGGCGTATGAATCCCTTAACAAGCAATTCTTGCAATTGTTTCATCATTTCCTGCATTTCAGCAGGAGCGAAAGGATACGGAGCTTTCGCTATAGGAGTAGGTCTAGGAATAAGATCGATGTGAATTTCCACCTAACGGTTTAGTGGCAATCCCGAGATATCTTTTGGAAAGACATCTGGAATTTCTAAGAGAATGGGAACGGTAGAAAGAAGTTTGTTTTCAGCCTTTGCATCAACAGTGTAGGCCAGATAGGCAGAACAACCCTTAGCAATGTGCTTTTGGGCTTTAGCAATAGTAATAAGGCATAAATCGCCTTTTTGCCTGTCTCCATAAATACATATATCACGACCCTCAGGGGTAGTGATCTTGATCATCCTCTTCTTACATACTATCTGAGCTTCATTATGGACAAGCCAATCCATCCCCACAATTACATCAAACTCTCCGAATTCCATAGGTATTAAGTCTAGGTTAAAAACTACATCTTCTATCAGTAGTGTACAGTTCCTATGTACCTTGTTAGCTTTAACTAACATGTTGCTTGCATTTTCAATATCAAGTACAAAATGCAAATTTGACATAGGCATGCTAAGCTGTCGTGTAAATGAAGTAGAGACAAATGAACGATTTGCTCCCGAATCAAACAGAAAAGGAGCAGGAATGGGATTTACCAAGAATGTACAAGTGACCACCTCAGGGTCATCTTTCGCTTCTTTAGCAGTAATTTGAAATGCCCTAGTTGGAGCCCTCGAGGTTTGCTCCCTCTGAGCAGTGAAAGCTCCAGAAGATCTTGTGATCGATTTATGGGTGTTTTGATTTCGCAGGGTCTTTCGGCAGTCTTTGGAAAAAACGCCGATTTTATTGCAGTAGAAGCACGCCTCAGCTTTTCGGGGACAATTCTCCCAACGATGGCCTTTCTGTCCACAATAGTAACATTACATATCCTAGGTTTTGCATGCCCCAGAGTGAGACTTTCATCATCGCTGGCAATCCCTTGATTCAATACTGGCTGAAGAAGCGCTTCCTTTCCTCGGTGAAGATGATCGTTGTTTGATTGAGGTGAGGATCAAGATGATCCAGAGTTTCCAGATTCTCGTTGCCTTTTTGGCGGCGACGGTTGAGTTAGACCTCTAGCAGCTGATTCCATGACGAATCTAGAATGTAGTAAAATCTGCTCCACATTCCGAGCAGCCTCCAATAACCAGCATGTACATGGAATTTATTTATTGGTTTTGAGAATTATCTTAATGAGTTGGTGGAATTTTATTCACGAATTGCTCGTGAGTTGGCAAGTAGATTTCTATTATGTGCAAATCCTAATCGGTTTAGATAATAACCAGTTTAGTAGTAATTATGGATTTGGGGTTATTTTAATGAGCTAAATGATATTCTAAGCCCAAATTATTAAATTAAGATATATTTGGGTTAATGGGCATTTAATTAGTGAATATTGAGTACTATCCCGATTTTAATCGGGTTTAGAACCCAAAGAGTATATATATCCATGAATTGCTTCCTTTCCTTCATCTTCATAAAACTTAAGTGTGTGTGTTTGGGTGTAATCTTCTAGCTGAACAAAGAGAGAAAAAGAGGGATTGAGGGAGAAAAGCAAAGGCAGCCATAACCTACCTAATTGAGTTCATCATCTTCTTCCTTTGGGACCTCAAAATCTAGAAAAAGGGGGCATTAAGGTGAGTAATTGATGTTGACTTAAGTTGAGTTATCATACTGAGTGATTATGATGGTTAACATCCCTGGATTGCGTATACAAGGAGATATGGGAATCAAAATCCTCATGGCTGTACAAAAACAGAGACAATTCTGTTATGTTCGTCGCTGCATCGCGGCCGCGCTCCCCTGGTCGTGACCACGATCAGGGTAGGTCGGCTAAGGTTGGTCGCTGGCCGTAAGGACGCGACCGGGATGGGGATCGCCGACTAGTGATCCTGGCCGCACTCATATGAGTTTGGTCATGATGGAAAGAGTGGCGCGGGAGGCTTTGCGATCGCGATGGCCACTACGAAGGGTTGACCGCAATCATTGCCGCACTCCTGGGTCTCGACCTTTTTACATATGTTGAATTCGTGAGTTCAGTAATATAGTTGTTCTGAGTTTATTAGCTCATAGTTCTTTTGTAGTTGTCTTTATTGTTGCCAGGATTGTAGTTGAACCTGTGACCAGTTGAGATCGCTGTAGATAGCGGGATAGTAGTCGTGCTTCAGGTGAGTTACTTATATTCTTTTAGTAGATGCACTAACGTTGATAATTGAGTTTTAAAGAGGTTTGTTGTTTATTATCCGGGTCCGGTGCGGATCCCTTTTATATGTTGACACTTGTTAGCACACAGCAGATCTTGTGGATCACTAGTTGTCGTACGCAAAGTAAAGGCCTGTTGGGTCATTCCCAACCCAGTGGTCCTGGCTTAGCCACTACTTTGTGGAGTGGGCTACACAGGGTATCCCGGGTCTCTCTCGATGAGGTGTCGGGCTGTTGATGCCAGCCGCACGTAGAGTTGATTATTAGTCGTTACATTGTGCTAACTGCTTTTTAAATTTATTTAACGTTGATAATTGTAACTCACCATCTTCCAGCTGACCGTTGTTTTATACGTGCATCTCATGGTCGAGACCAGAGGCTAGGGACACTGCGGGCACGAGTAGAGATCTGCCACGTAAATAGTAGCTAGTGACTACTTTAGTGAGTTGTCTTGTATTTTGTGGTTTGGCGTATCAGCCAATTATATTTCTGGATGACTGTAACCTTTAACTAGACTGTGGATGACAAACTTTATTAACGGGGGTTGGTTCCCGTCTAGTCATGACTTTTATAATCTTTGTAAGTGTTTAGTAGTTAACTAGCTGTTTACCCCTTGATGGTAATTATAATGTCTGAGACGTGGACTATTAATCCTACGTGGCATTAGTAGTAAAAGTATGGTGTTACAGCTTGGTATCAGAGCATTAGTTTAAGGTTTAAGTATCATTAGTGATGCTTAGGCTTAAACCAGTGTCTAGATCCTTGGGATTGATCTCTGATGAGTAGGTCTAAGAAATTGTAGAATTATGTTACTGTTGTTATAGTAATATTGTTTTTATTATGCAGAGATTCTATGGCAGATGAGCAGAGGCCTAAGGGTCCCAACCAGGGGATGTGTTTCGGACGAGGAGTTTGCTAGATAGTTACAGGAGGCTTATGAGAAGGGACGCACCGAGGCTCTGCAGTCCCTAACTCAGGGTACTGGCGGGGGTAAGAGTTCAGGAGCCGGACTATCACGAGAGGCAGGCAAGGGATGTAAATACAAGGAGTTTCTAGTCGCACATCCACCAGAGTATCAGGGAGAGCCTGGGGCCGTTAAGGCCATGTATTGGTTGTAGGACATGGAGATGGCGTTCCGGATTATAGGCTGTCACCCCGATCAGATGACGACATTCGCTAGTGCCCAGTTATGGACTAGCTCCTAGTGGTGGAGGACTGTCAGAGATATGATGGGAGATGGACTGGCATATGCGATGACATGAGACCAGTTTAAGGTCCGTTTTGAGGAGTAGTATTGTCCCGAGGACCGCCAAGCTCAGTTGGAGATTGATTTCTTGATACTATTTCAGAGGCAGAGATCTGTTGATGAGTATGATAAGATGTTCATTGATCTGAGTTTGTTTGCACCGCTTCAGATCAGCACGGAGTCGTGAAAGATTATTAGGTTTATGATGGGGTTGCGCAATGAGATTCGAGAGTTCATCGACATGGGATACATCCCGACATACGCTATGCCAGTGGGGTTGGCACGGATACGAGAGAGTGAGTTATCCCGTAGAGATCCCGTGGTGAGGCAGCCGCGACGAGTTCAGTCGCCTAATTATTTTAGTTGTTCTGATCGAGATAGAGACAGGGACAGGGAAAGAGATAGTCGTTCCAGCCGTTTTCAGTCAAGGGGTGATGATCTCAAATGGGTAGAGTATGAGGGAGTAGACCGACAGAGAGACAGATCTTCCCAGAGGCCTGATCCTAGGACCGATGATGAGGGTAGTCGTTTTAGTGGGTCTGAGCAGAGAGGAGGAGCATCGAGTTCTGGTTCTGTTGCGAGAGAGAGGTGGTGCAAGAGATGCCGGTAGTGGCATATAGGGGAATGTGATCCCCAACATGTACGTTGCTTCCGTTATGGCCAGCCTTGACATACTCAGACAGGGTGCACCTCCGGAGACCCGCTATGCTTTAATTGCGGGCGGGCCGGAAAACCAGGTTCGAGATTGTACGGCTCTACGATGGGGGGAGTCAAGACCACCTGCACAGGTTGAAAAATATACTTGTTCTTCTGCACGCAGAGATACCATCGCTCCAGCCAGAGCCCGAGTCTTCCAGTTGACAGCTGAGGAGGCACGGGAGATCGCTGATGTAGTTTCTGGTAGGTTTATTCTGAACGGTCATAGTGCTCGAAATCTCTTTGATTCTGGGGCAAACTGTTCATTTGTTTCCTTCGCTTTTACTGCCTACTTTACTGCACCACCTGTTGAGTTGTCAGAGCCGTTGATTTTAGAGTTAGCGGATAGTAGTGCTTCTGTAATTATACATGTATATTCTCAGTGTATATTAGAGATAGACGGTCAACCGTTTCGAATCGCTTTATTGCCTATAGAGATCGGTAGCTTCGATGCTATAATAGGTATGGATCGGTTGGCTTCTTAGCGTGCCGATATTGTTTGTTCCAAGAAGATTATTCGTCTACCGGTTTCTAGGGATCGTGTCATCACAGTGTACAGAGAGCGTAGTAGGGGTAGTGTCGGCCTCGTTTCTGCAGTTCAGGCTCGTCGTTATTTAGTCAACGGTTGTTCCTCCTTCCTAGCATAAGTGGTTGATGCGAAGAAGGAAAAGAAGAATATAGAGACTGTTGAGGTTGTTTCTGAGTTTCTTGATGTATTTCCCGAGGAACTACCTGGATTGCCACCAAATCGACAGGTATAGTTTCGTATCGAGTTGGTGCCAGGTGCTACTCCAATCCCGCGAGCGCCATACCGTTTAGCTCCTACCGAGATGAAAGAGTTGATGAGTCAGCTTCAGGAATTGTTTGACTACGGTTTTATCCGGCCGAGTACTTCGTCGTGGGGTGCTCCAGTTTTTTCGTTAAGAAGGATTGGTCGATGAGAATGTGTATAGACTTTCGTGAGCTCAATAAGATGATGGTTAAGAACCGCTACCCTTTACCTCGAATAGAAGATCTATTTTACTAGTTGCAAGGGGCCAGCGTGTTCTCAAAGATTGACATGCGATCGGGATATCATCAGTTGAAAGTATATGATCAGGATGTTGCGAAGACCGCGTTCAGGACGCGATATGGCCACTACGAGTTCTTGGTTATGTCGTTCGGTCAATCCAATGCCCCAGCAGCTTTTTTGGACCTGTTGAATAGGGTCAGTCGTCTGTATCTTGATAAGTTTGTCATAGTGTTTATAGATGACATATTGATATATATTCTCGATCAGTAGAGGGGCATGTGGCGCATCTATGAGAGATTCTGGGTGTATTACGACGTGAGAAGTTGTACACGAAGTTCTCGAAGTGCGAGTTTTGGCATCGAGAAATCCATTTCATAGGACATGTTGTCAGTGGCGAGGGTGTTTCAGTAGACCCAGCCAATATTGAGGCTGTCATGAGCTGGGAGAGGCCCAGGAGTGTGGCAGAGATACGCAGTTTCTGAGACTAGCGGGCTACTACCATCGTTTTATTTAGGACTTCGCTTTGATCGTCGTGTTGTTGACCCATTTGACTTTCCAGTTAGTCCCGTTCGAGTGGACTGAAGACCAGGAGTTTGTATTGAAGGAACTAAACCGCCTACTGTGCTAGGCTCCAATACTGTCGTTGCTAGAGGGATCTAGCGACTTCGTGGTTTATAGCGATGCGTCGTGGACTGGGTTAGGTTGCGTGTTGATGCAACGAGGTCGAGTGATTGCCAATGCTTCTGGTCAACTGAAGGATTATTAGAAGAACTATTCGACTCATGACCTGCAGTTGACGGTTATCGTGTTCGGACTAAAGATTTGGCGTCATTATCTGTATGGAGTTCCTTTCACGTTGTTTACTGATCATAAGAGTCTCCAGTAATTGTTCAGTCAGCGAGATCTGAACATGCGACAGAGACGAAACTAGAGTTAATTAAGGACTACGACTGTGATATCCAGTACCAACCCGGAAAGGCGAATGTAGTAGCAAACGCGCCAAGTCAAAAAGAGTGCGAGTCGACGAGTCGGGCCCGTAATTATAGAGTTGAGGTAACGACTACTCTATAGAGAGGCTTCAGGAGGCCCAAGCCACAGGGATGCGTGCAAAGAACCACCGGAAGGAGCACATTCTGGGACAGTTGCAGGAGTTTGGGACTGACTCTCGAGGGTTATATGTGAGAAGGGGACGAGTCTGGGTCCCTAGGGCCAGTGACATGCGTCAGTTGATTTTAGAAGATTCACATAAGTCTCACCTTACTATTCATCCTGGTAGTACCAAGATGTATCAGGATCTCCGAGTACTCTATTGGTGGCCCAATATGAAACGGGATATAACTGAGTTTGTCGAGCGATGATTGACTTGCCTTCAAGTAAAAGCAGAACATCAGAAGCCGCATGGTCGATTACAGCCATTAGAGATTCCATAGTGGAGTTGGGAGCACATTACGATGGATTTCATTACTAAGTTACCGCGGACTCCACGTGGATATGATACAATATGGGTAGTAGAAGATCGGCTTTCAAAGACAGCGCACATCCTGCCGATCCGGGAGACGTATACGCTAGATTAGCTTGCCCGAGTCTATTTGTAAGAGATTGTCTCCAGGCACGGAGTTCCATCTTCTATAATCTCATATCGAGATGCCCGATTCACTTCCAACTTCTGGCAGAGCCTACAGCGTGCGTTAGGCACTAGAGTTCAGATGACTATTGTGTACCATCCCCACTAATGGACAGTCCGATCGTAGGATTCAAACGATGGAGGATATGTTACGAGCCTGTGTGATGGATTTCGGTGGTAGTTGGGATTCCCATTTGCTGTTAGTCGAGTTTGCTTATAATAATAGCTACCACTCCAGTATTAAGATGCCTCCGTTTGAAGCACTATATGGTCGTAAGTGTCATACCATAGTATGTTGGACTGAAGTGGGGGAGAGAGAGATCACAGCTCCTGAGATCATCGAGCAGACCAGCGAGAAGATAGCAATAGTCAGAGAGAGGCTAAAGGTAGCCCAATGCCAGCAAAAGTTCTTTGCCAATAAGAGAACAAAAGAGTTAGAGTTTGATGTAGGTGAAACGGTACTACTGAAGGTATCCCCATGGAAGGGGGTGCTCCGGTTCCGCCGCCGAGGCAAGCGTAGTCCGAGATTCATCAGGCCATTTCGTATAGTAGAGCGTATTGGAACTCAAGCCTATCGATTGGAGCTGCCTCCAGAGTTGCGTTGGGTACATTCTACCTTTCATGTTAGTTATCTACGACGATGTTTGGCCCCACATGAGGAGACTATTCCTATGTCAGAAATTGAAGTGAACGAGCAGTTGAGATATATAGAACCACCTGAGGCCATCATAGATCGTAAGGTGAAAAAGTTGCGAAAGAAAGAGATCCCCTTAGTGTTGATGCAGTGGCGATACCACATGGGTTGCAGCGCTACCTGGGAACCCGAAGCAGATATGCGACAACGTTATCCTCATCTATTTGCCTGAGTCAAGATCCCGAGGACGGGATCAGTTCTAGAGGGGAGGATTTGTAACATCTGGAGACTTAGCTAGCAGTAGGTACGTTGAATTTATTTATTGGTTTTGAGAATTATCTTAATGAGTTGGTGGAATTTAATTCACGAATTGCACGTGAGTTGGCAAGTAGATTGCTATAATGTGTAAATCCTAGTCGGTTGAGATAATAACCAGTTTAGTAGTAATTATGGATTTGGGGTTGTTTTAATTAGCTAAATGACATTCTAAGCCCAAATTATCAAATTGAGATTTATTTAGGTTAACGGGCATTTAATTAGTGAATATTCAGTATTATCCCAATTTTAATCGGGTTTAGGACCCAAAGCTTATATATATCCATGAATTGCTTCCTTTCCTTCATCTTCACTAAACTTAAGTGTGTGTTTGTGGGTGTAATCTCCCAGCTGAAAAAGAGAGAAAAAGAAGGATTGTGGGAGAAAAGCAAAGGCATCCATAACCTACCAAATTGAGTTCATAATCTTCATCCTTTGAGAACTCAAAATCAAGAAAAAGAGGGCATTAAGGTGAGTAATTCTTGCTGACTTAAGTTGAGTTATCATATTGAGTGATTGGGATGGTTTGGGGATGGTTAACATCCCTGGATTGCATATACAAGGAGATTGGGGAATGAAATTCCCATGGCTGTACAAAAACAGATACATTTATGTTATGTTCGTCGCCGCATAGCGACCACGGTCCCCTAGTCGCGACCGCGATCAGGGTGGGTCAGCTGAGGTTGGTCGCTGGCGGTAAGGACACAACCAGGATGGGGTTTGCGGGATAGTGATCCCGGCCGCGCTCATATGAGTTCGAGCACGATGGCAAGAGCGGTGAGGGAGGCACCGCGACCGCGATGGCCTCCGCGAACGGTAGACCGCGACCGCGATCGTGGCCGCGCTCGTTTGTCGGGACCTGTCGAGTTATGTTTAGTTCGTGAGTTCAGTAATATAGTTGTTCTGAGTTTATTAGCTCGTAGTTGTGTTTATTGTTGCTAGGACTGTAGCTGAGCCTGGGACCAATTGAGACCGCCGTAGATAGCGGGATAGTCGTGCTTCAGGTGAGTTACTTATTTTCTTTTGGTAGATGCACTAACGTTGAAAAACTGAGTTTTAAAGAGGTTTTTTGTTTATTATCCGGGTCCGGTGCAGATCCCATTTATATGTTAACACTTGTTGGCACGCAGCAGAGCTTGTGGATCGCGCGTATAGTTGTTGTACGCAGAGTAGAGGCCTGTTTGGTCTTTCCCAACCCAGAGTTACTGGCTTAGCCACTACTTTGTGGAGTGGGATACGCAGGTTATCTCGAGTCGTTCCCGATGAGGCGTCGGGCTGTTGATGTCGGCCACACGTAGAGTTGATTATCACTCGTTACATTGTGCTAACTGTTTTACAAATTTTTTTAACGTTGATAATTGTAACTCACCAGCATCCAGCTGACCGTTGTTTTATATGTGTATCTCAGGTTCGAGACCAGAGGCTCGGGACACTGCGGGCATGAGTAGAGTCTCGCCACGTGGATAGTAGCTAGCGACTACTTAAGTGAGTAGTCTTGTATTTTGTGGTTTGGCGTATCAGCCAATTATATTTTTGGATGACTGTAACCTTTAACTAGACTGTGGATGACAAACTTTATTAACGGGGGTTGGTCCCTGTCTAGTCGTGACTTTTATAATCTTTGTAAGTGTTTAGTAATTAACTAGTTGTTTATTCCTTGACGATGATTATAATGTTGGAGATGTGGACTATTAGTCCTACGTGGCATTAGTAGTAAAAAGTAGGGTGTTACATTGTATACCGAACACTACTCATGGTTCGTCGAATCTCCCAGTCTAGTCCGGCCTCGAACCAGTATATCTTTCTCTCTTTGGTGTCAATCTGATGGGGTGCAAAAAAGCTCAGGCTTGTGAACTCAATAGCATATTGAGTAACTATTTTTGTTCCTGAGTCAGTCCCAAAAATTTCGCTTGCCTCTCACCAGCAGCACAATATTGTTGTGAAAATACTTCCTTGAACTCAGTCCAAGACATGCGAGACATACCTACATCGTTATCAGATTAACCATTGCATCTCACCAGATGAAGGCATCCTTTGTGAACACTGCAGTGGCGTATCGAACCATATCCTTCTCATCACATTCGCTGATTCGGAAGGTCCTCTCAATGTCCATAATCCACTCCAGTATTGTAACCGCATCTCCAATTCCATCAAAAAATATAGTTCCACTACTTTTGATATCCTTAAATCTGCAGCCCTTTGCTTTGCTGGAAGAACCAGAGTCTTCCTGCCTGTCATCTCGTTCACCATGTTGGTGCTATTTATCTTTCCTTTTATCAGCCTTGCGCTTAGCTTTGACCTCATCCCTAGCCTTAAGTGGATCAGCGAATGATTAAGCTTGCTCAGCCATTTTTTAGCTTGGAGTTCATTGTTTTGTTTCATTAGGCTTTGCACCATTTGAAACATCTGTTGAGGAGTCATATCGTCTCCAGACATGTTCTGAAATACAACAGATAATATATATGGATCATTTATCTTTAATCCTATTTGTTCACAGCTACCCTTTATTCTTCCCCATTGTTCATATAAATCCTATCTTAGTTCAGATCATTTCCAATGAGTTCATTCTATTATCATAACCTAAGTTTGAGTCCAAGTCCTCACGTACACTTGAGACCTCAAACTAATGCTCTTATAACAAACTGAAACAGCCTCCCTTTTTAGTGACATAAGATAAACTCCAGGACCAACATGCAGACCCCATATTAAAATATATTTAAAGTATCAAATGTAGAATGAGTTATTATTATTACATCAACACTAAAGCATGAAAAGTTTATAAGTTTACGGTGTCCAAATCTAACTATTTACAACATCATTGTTCATTTGTAACATCACCAATACCCAGTCCTCAAAGCTACACTATCTTTAGTTTACCAAGTAGCTTCTAAAAGATCACTGGAAAAACTGAATGAAAGCCTAAGTAGAAGGCCCAGCAACTTCTTTTCCTTTGCCTCAAAACATTTGAATTCAACCATAACCTATGGCTTAGTGTGATAATAGATTACGTATTCAACAAATATTTCTTCACAAACCAAAAGTGAATACGGGCAACGCTTGCCCCTTCGTGCAGAGGGCACAAATAACAAGTTTTCATCATGCAGAGAAAGCATGGATTGGAAGTGCAAATATCGATCCTGGATGTACAACCTGGCTGGAATGAGTATATTGGATTATCAGTCCCCGATAGTGGCCTGTTATCAACCTCAACCCAGGTCATATCAGCTTATGGGAGTATCATCATGCCGAAGCATGTACTAAAGGATGCACTTTCAAATGAACGCAGGCTACATGTTTATACATGTCAAGTATGAGTGTGCATCAATAACAATTAATCATATGAGAGTGTCAACTGATATGTTATGAGCAACAAGAACATGCCAACATATATGAATGCGAAGACAATACATGTTTAAATAGTAATCTATCACTCACAGTGGTTTACTTAGCAAGGATGCCCTGGAATGATACCACAGGGTCTTACACAATATTGGTAGGCTTTACCGCAATTTATAAATCAATGTGTGTTAGTCAATACCACAAAGATCCAGTTAGGTCAATGTAATAGGACATCAATATCAATATTTGTTTATTTCATAAATTTTTATAAAACTTAACTTTAAAATTCAGCTAAATGATCCAAAGTTCGGACCACATCCGAAGTTCGGATAGAATCGAAATTCAGATGGCCCAAGATTCCATCCTTAGAATTTTTATTTTGTACCAGTCCACCCGAAATTTGGATGCTAGCATGATCAAAAATTCGGATGCCTTAATATCAGAAATTCGTGTCCTGACTTATGATTCTTCAAGTTTCCATCTGAGATTCATTAGGTCCAAAATTTTGATGGATCCGAAATGTGTTCCTCAGACCCGAGTTCATACTTAGTCATTTTTATCATTTCTAGATTTCATTTGGTCATTTTTGTACTTATCCTGTGACTGAAAACTATTGATACAAGGTCCAATATATTCTTTTTAACACTTATTAACATCAATTTTAACATATTATGTACCAAATCAGACCCATTTTTTTTTACCATTTTTAACTGCTCGTTGAAAAGACAAACTAAAACACATAGTTAAAATCTGAAATCATACTTAGAGACTGAATCAGAAGCTGAAATTTGGTATATAGCCTACATATTACTCGATTTGAACATATCCACTTGAATAAATAACATGCATTAACATCGAAATCAAGAATCTGTGATTCGGTGTTCCTAAAACCCGAACACCAAAATATCTAAATCATTGAATTTATGTAAGTTTTACCTCAAATCAATGGTAGTAGTGGTTATAGTTCCTTTCTAGCAACGTAATTCCAACATTTCAGCATTTAATTTCCAGAATTTTGTGTTCTTGATTTAAAGCTTCAAGAGAAGCCATGGGTTTTTAGAGAGAGAGAGAGACGGTGAGAGTGTTTTAGAGAGAGAAAGAGCTGCGAAATCTTTTCAGAGTTGTGTGTGAACGGTCACACAGACTCACCTATTTATATTTATTGAATTTTTTGCCTTAATTACAAAATACCCCCTTCAACTTTTGCATTTTCTTCACTTTAACCTTTTAAATATCCACATGTTGGATTTTGTTTTCATCAACCATAATGGTCCCTTGTTGTTATTGTCGCTCAAAAGACGACGATTATGATTTCTCATCATCATTATCATTTTTAATATCGATCGATGATCATCCTACCAATGACGGTTTCTTATTGTTATGTTTGCTCAAAAAACAACATGAGGATTTCTCATCATTATTTATCATAGTTAAATTTGTAAACGAAACTTACTTAATAGCAATATCAATCATTAATACATCAATTGAGTCTTTTATTGTTCATTACATGTAAGTTAAATTGGGGATGTTACATATTGAAAATAAAATTCCATTATAACAAGATTATATATTGTTTTTTAATAAAGAAAATTGGAATAAACAAGTTATGACATCTATACAGACAGATGTAAAGGAATTAAGTTAAGTGGCATAAGTTGACGAAATCTTGATAAATGATCAAGATATGTGGAACCATGAATGTTTTCTTAGTGACGTCAAATGACATAAATTAGGTACGTCTTAATGTTCTAGTATATGAAATTTGCTAGAAAGAATGCAAAATCCAACCTCATATGTATTGTATCATAATGTGCACTAAACTTATATATAAAGTACCAGTCAAACCGAGTAAAGGTGTTACACATAAATTTGTTTAAGTCCAATAAATAACAATATGAATTTTGATAAATGAAATGATCATTATGTTCAACTTCATATGTGATATGATCACAATCGCTTGAAAGCAATTAGACTTTAGGACCAAATGAAAGTCTATACTTTGTTAAAGTGAGACGAATGACTGAATGTTGCAGATAAAAACCTCGTTAGGTAATGCATCCTTGCATGCGATTATGAATACGATTCATAGCTATTTTGATATTGATATCCGTCAAATGAATGTCTTGGTATTATCAAATATATTTATGAAATTTTAGTATTTTGCAGAATAGTAAACAATATACACAATATGAATTTGATGATATTTAAAGGGTTGAATATACACATGATGATCAAGTTTCATTTGTCTACATCGTGTTCTATAATAACATGTTTAAATCCTTGAATATTTTAAAAATATTCTAAATATCCACAATCGATCACTGTTGTGGGAATGACGTTGAATTAATATTGATGTGACTGGATTGGTTGATATTGAAAAGGATGAATATATGCATATGATGTGTCATACTTACATCTATCGAGTTACACAACTAACATTGGATAGACCCACCTCTGAGATCACTTTAAGAATAGTTACCAAAAGTAATCTTGAAGTGACCTTGTCTTTGTATCCCTAGACCTGATATACATATTGGTTCCTAATGTGGGAATCATATGTCTTAACAAGATCAAACCTCATCTTTAACACGGGTGATTATAAAGATTAAATTTGAGCACCTCGTGAACCACAATCAGGACGTATGTAGCGAAATGAAACATGTTCCTCTCATTTAGCTGGAGATGCACTGATGATACAACTACTTCGAGATGAACCTAGGGTTGCACATAAGGGATAATGAGCTTACAAAGACTTTCCATAATTAAATTTATGTTTCCACAAATAGATTTATGAGTTTGATCAATTCAAGAATAAAAACTATAAATGTTATAATTTATTTGTTGCTAATAGACCTTGATATGGATAAAGGACTATAGAGGAAAGTAATTAGGGTTTTCTAATTGACGTTGAAATGACTTTCCATATATGAAATGGATAATATTATCAAAGGTTATAAACCATGAATGATCATTTCTTATCTGTTAATTTGTCCCCCAATGATAATAACAGCACTCATAATAAAATTGATCTCAATAATCAAACAATGAGAATATAATACTCAATCAAAGATGAACAATTCGAGAGAAAATATGAAGTCCAAAACGGCGGCCGTATATTTGATAATGATAATAAGACAAAGTTGTGGGAAACCCTAGGAGGGTTTCCCTTAAATATTAATTCAAGTTTGAGGAGTTTACACTCTATACCCCTCAACTTCTAAATGTAATAATCAAATTACAACTGAAAGGAATAAAATTACACGGAAATAAATTAAACTAACCATTAAAAAATAAATCTCCACATGATTGAAATTCAAAATGTAACAATCTCTCCCTTTTCGATCATTGTGGAGGGTCACAGGCATGCTTTGCATATTCTCGTAGTCCAAGGATGATATCAAATCTTCTAATCACTTGCCGGGTGTGCAGCCTGTCATTGATAAGTTCTATTGCACTGAGGAGATCCTGAATCTCTTTAGGCCTCCTTTTGAGTTCTGAAATAGTTTGAGCATCATCCTCTTGAAGACTCCTGTTAAGCTTTTCTCTTACTAGACGGAGTGTGCCATCAAAATAACACGGTAGCTCCTCAAAAGCATGAACCTTTTTTGTTCATTTTTTATTCAAAAATATTACTCCGTGAAGACCTCCCATCAGTACTTTGTATATTGGATGATGATCACGGCCAAAAAAGTCTTGATCCGGAGCCTTGAGACCGACCTTGACCAGAAAGCTCTCTATGGCCATTTCAAAGTCTTTTAAGCACATTATTATTGAAAGTAAACTCATGCTTCTAGTCAATGCTTCCAGAGCCGTGACATGACTAAATCTCCCTTTAACTTTGTTTCTCAGCTTATTATGCATTGTCTCGATGTCATCAGGGTTCACGAAGTCAAGATCACTCTCATGGATTAGCTGCGATGACCCGTCTACTCTTATGATATTGAAGGAAGGAGTGAAAAGACGGGCCTGCTTCTACATAGAGATGAATGTTATCTTTGTAATCTTGGACATAGACCAATACTCTGATTTCGGTCTCTTCTCCCTCAGCATCATCTGTTCCGCTTTGGATCCATCGCTGAGTTTCATCAACAGCCATCTACTGTACATGTCTTGCTTCTTCCTGACAACCATTTTGAATCTCTCTTCGAGATATGGTTGTTGAAATACTTCAGCAGTTAAGTTCATCAGGAATTCTTTTAGCCCTTGTTCCGGAGGGGCCTCCACTTCAGCAGGCGGAATCTCAAGCATTTGATAAACTCGACCCTGATGGTCGAACTTTAGTGCATCTCTTTATTCAGCCGTGAGAGAATGTACTTTGCCATTAGAAAACCACGTAACCCGTTCCAGATCATTTCTGTCATGTACAGGAGTTACATCAGCCTCCTTTTCAAAGCAATCAACTATTCTGGGGCCTGATGACTCAGTGGGTTGGGTGGATGTAATTTGGACTTGTGGGATGTCTTGGACTTGAGGGATGTTGATAGGAGTATGGGTGGGTGCTTTTATAGTTGACATGATTTTATATTGAGGAACATGAGTAGGGGAGTTTAAGAAATCAAAAGAGGATGATGATTTTTGCGGTTATTCATGCTCAGGCTTTGGTGTTTTTAGTGGTTCGTCTTGATAAATATCAGAGTCTGAATCAGACACCAAGATTATTTTGACTTTTTCAGAAGGTGGTTCGCACACTACCATCGCCATCATCACGTCTCCTTCTATTTGACCTCCTGATTGTTTCTCCCCACTCTGCTATATATCCTCCCCCCCCCCAACACTTCGCATTTCCCCCTCAGTCTGTATCGTGGGGCGGTTCTCCCCCTCATGATGACCAAGGTCTTCCTGGTCATCATGTTTGCGCTTCAGGGATTCAGCCTGAGGACTGCACGTTGATTGTAGACCAATAATGGCACATTCAAGCCGGTCCGTTCTGTTATTCATTTGTTCTTCTACTCGCAGAAGTAGGCTTTTTAGACTTTCTATTTGATCAGAGAAAACTGCAATCTGCGCTTGGATGGCTGCATTTGATTGGACTGTTGAGGTACCTGGTGGTAACTCCTGAGTTGCAACACCCTTACCCTACAAGAATGAGAGAATGTGGTATGTTGTTCCTCTGAAGCTTCCTTGAGGGTGTCCAGGTCTGCCCGGGAAACAAAATCGGCGTCACGAAGAGCGGGCGTTCGCATCTCGAGAGTAATCCCTTGATGGCCTGAAGCTGATGGCATTTGAGTGCAGTTTTAGGTCTTCCTTCCGTCCTCTCTGCCTCCCCAGTTGGGAGTGCAGATCCGGAAGTTACTGGAGACACCACGGAGGCGTCTCAGATATGGGGGGACGCCACGAAGGCGTCACACGCAGTGATATGGGGTGGGGTGTCAGCTGTGATCAATTGAGTTTCGGTCACTGGGGGCGGCATGTGACCTGATTCAACATCACCTCTCTCTGAATGAGAGGGTGATGGCGTACGTGCTATGTCCCCGTGCAATGCAACAGGCTCCCTTTGAGGGGCACTTGAGTGGATGGTTGCGGTTTGTTCAACCGCTGGACTAGTGGTCTTTTGGGGGTTGTCCGACTTAGTAGGGTTTGGTCTCCCTTAGATATTGTACCCTCAAACCTGAATGGGTTAGAGACGGTCCGTTCGGAATCACCGGTCTCTTCCTTCTCTCCTTTATCTCACTCCCTCACTATTGACATCTCCCACTCTCGAGTACCCATAATATTTTGAATTACCGCCTCAACTCCCTCATTCTCACTCATTATTGGCTCATCGTCGGATGTGGTTGAATCTGTCGGTTCTGACAGAGCCTCATCCAGATACACTCACATAAAGTATACCCACACCATTTCTAGACTTTGGTCTACCATTCGCAGAATTGATAGTGGAATGTTCATCACTTGTATTCACGGTGTTTCTTGTGGGATTTTTACTCGTTGTAGAGCCAGCGTCTTGTAAACATCTGATTCCGGCCTTTCATGAATGTCGTCATCATTGTCCATGGCGTATTGAATAAAGAGTTTAAGGAATCGCTGAAATGGAATGGACTTCCCCTCTATTTTTGTCCCTCGATCTTAGACTGCTCGTTTAAGCTCCACGAATACGAACGCTGCATAGTCAAAGTGTTTGTCGTATGCAAAGGTGGCGAACATAGAGAAGACATGAATGGACGCTGAATCATGTCCTGAGAGCTTTCCCGTGAAGCTATGACTTATCCTCGTGCGTGATACTTTTAGATAACACCATCATTGGTTGTTTGCAAGGTGTCAAGGCTTCAACGAGATCTT
Organism: Centrapalus pauciflorus; assembly: GCA_020465985.1. Taxonomy (NCBI): domain Eukaryota; kingdom Viridiplantae; phylum Streptophyta; class Magnoliopsida; order Asterales; family Asteraceae; genus Centrapalus; species Centrapalus pauciflorus. The sequence goes on along the minus strand of JAANYP010001244.1, from coordinate 587,256 downwards.
CATTCGTTGCTCCCAAGCATGAATTCTTATTCTTGTTTTCGTTCTTGTCTTATTAGCTTTAGATCTTGTTTGGGTTTTATATAAATTTTTTATATATGTTATTCGCTTTCGCATGCTATCAAATGGTTTTATAAACGTTTTTTTCTTAACCCTAAAACATAATAGAGGTAGGATCATTCTTTGCCAAGGGGTAAAGCCTTTTGAGCGGTTGTATATTGAAGAGACAGAGGTAGAGATGTTCTTTGTGGATCCTCTGTCAAAGAAAATGTGCTTTCAAAGTTTGACACATATTCACTTAGCTAGGGTCAAACAGACTGTGGCTTTAAGGCTGATGCAAGCCTATAAAGATCATGCAAGTGGATGGAGGTTATCATTGTTGAGTTGGTGAAAAGGAAGGAAAGAGCAGACCTTGATGATCCCAACCACCACTTTATGAAACATGAGGTTCTCAATCTTAATGATTAGAGATAATCCATGGCAGGTTAAAAAAACAAAAGCTTATTGAAGTTGCCAAGGTATCAAAGAAGGAGAAGGAGAAAGAGAGAAAGGAAAGTGAAGGTCCATCTGCAACAAGTGCTACCCACGTTGAAGACATAGATTAAGTATCTACTTTCAATATGGTTGCAAGATGAAGAATGGAAGTTGGTTATCAGTTGATCAGGCTTACCTTAGGCTCCCAACAAAAACAGTTCATTATTATACTTCATTTTTGTTGTATAGTACTTAGTGTACTTTCTTGTAAACATTAGTTATTTAAATACAGTTTTCATTATGTAATTAGTTGATCATTTACCGTACTCTAATGTTATAAATTTTATGTAATCATGTATAATAAATATATATAGTGAAAGTTGGTGTTCTCAATCTTAGCCAAAATATTGCAAAAAGGAGGACATTGTTAGGCATAAAAAGGTCTTAATCAAACATGTCCTCTATCATAGGGGAATATCTTTGATCAAACCTGTTTAATACACTTAGGAAGAGACTTTTAGGCTCTTTAATGCCTCAATCAAACATCGGGATGATTTTCAATATTAGTCAAAGTCTATTATACACTATTTTATTAGTTATAAGTTGGCGGAATGTCAAAACTGTCTTAATCAATTGAACAACTTTGATAGTTTATGTCTGTTGGATAGGTGTGATATAGTAAAGTGTTTTGTTCTTTGTGAACAGAGCCTGTTTTCTCACCAAGCTATTGCTTACACTACAAGATAATTTTCATTTAGCGACAAATTTAGCGACATGAACTTGCATGTCACAAATTAGTTACCTTTGTAGTGACAATTTTTGTGACGAACAAGTCACCAATGTCATTATGCATGTCACTATTTTTAGCGACATTCATGTACAAGTCACTATACACGTCGCTAATTTTGTGACACACACACAAAAGTATCTATACGCTCACTGATTTTGTGACATTTATATATAAGACACCATGTGTGTCGCTGAATTTGCGACATATGCGTATAGGTCACTAAGTGTGTTGCTAATTTTGTGACCTTAATATACAAGACACTATTTCTATCGCTACTTTTGTGACATTTATATACAAGACATTATATATGTCACTAAAATTGCAACATCTACATACAACTCACTAAATGTGTCACTGAATTAAATAATAATTAATTTAATATTTTGGTAATAGAAATGAAAATTTAAATTTTATGAAGTATACTACTATATGGGAATATTATATAACATAGATAAAAAATGAAATTTAAATGTGTATATGATTTATTTAATTTTTTGTCATCATAAAATATATATCTAATCTAATGTTTTTTTTCATTCCAATGTATATCTTTCCAATTACGACCAAAAATGACCTAGCAAGACCCTTCCTACGCCAGACAAACACTTCCTCCTCCGACTATCACTGCTCAAATTGATCGATTGATCGCTACTCAAAATGATATCGCTGCTCAATTCTCTCGCATCCTCATCGATTGGATTGAATTTGCCGATTTAACTTAATCTCGTATCCTCGCTAGTTAGACTGAACTCAAATCTAGAATATTTTGATCAACAGAATCAAACTCAAATCACTGCTCGAATGTCTCAATTCGAACTTCTCTTATCCTCTCTGATTAGATCGATCGAACTCACTCTCGACGTTGAATCACATTAAGGTAAATTCTACATTTGAATACACTCTCGAGATTGTTTCTGAGCTTAACTTTACGTGATGATGACATGTTTTATAGTTTCCATATGATTTTAGAACCGATCAAACTCTGATTGGATCGATCGAACTTACACTCGAGATTGACTCACCTTAAGGTAATTTCTAAATTTGAACTCACTCTCTAAAGTAGCTGCTGCTTTAATGAGTTTTGGTTTCGATATTTGTACATATGCGGATATGCCTCTTGCTGCAGCCGTGTAACTTTTTTACTGATTGCTTATGGTTTATTGGTTATGGTCCTGATATTTGTACTTATGGTTTATGTCATACAATAATGTATGGTTGTAGTGTATTTGGAGGATGAGTAATAAAAAGGTTTTAACTCTGAATTAGAATCCTCCAAATGTTTTTTGCTAAAGTGTTAAGATTGTCATATTTATGGTTCATGAAGAAATGTAACACAAAAAAAAGAGGTTGAAATGGAGGTGTCACTGCCCTTCTTCTTTAGTATCAAAGTTTATTTGAAGGGGTTTATTTTTGGATGTTAGGTGTTGGTCTTATTGAAGTTCCGGTTGTATTTTTGGAGTGCTAAGTGGTTGTTATTTGTAGGTCCCGAGAGGTTCCCAAAGTATATAGTTATAAGCTGTAGAGGGGGGTGAATACAGCAATTTAAAAACTAGACACTCTTTTCTCAATGTTTGTATGTATTATCAACAATTTGTTAATTACAAACAAGCTTGAATGCGGAATAGTTCAAGCTGAGATGACAGATACAACAGTATGCTTACTAGTCTAAGACAGACTCAAACTAGTATACAATGAATACACTCACTAAGAAGCACTCACTGTGTTTACAAGACTTAAAGGAACGGCTTATGTAAAACAGCTTATACACACAGATGTTGGTTTACACAGAAGGTTTGCATGCATGAAAATCACACTTGCACGTTCACTCTTGGGTTTCAGCACTTAGCTTTCTTCACACTTCTTTCTGACCTTAGAAGCTTCCTTTTATACTCACTTAGAGGATCTAAGAGAAACATCTTCATTGGACGGAATGAAAAAGGAGAAGTCTTGTTGAAAAGACAACATAACCTTTTCTGCACTTTTCTGAAAAGCAGAATTGTCTTCACATGTGCAGAACTTTTGTCTTTTTACTTTGTCTACTGTTGCATTGCCTTTAACTAATTTAGGAATGTCAACTTTGCGTCTTTCTTCCTTGTAAAGGCCTATTTTGATATAAGAAAAAGGTCTGTCACCCTTTTTCAAATAACCTTTTTTCTTCATGTTACAGAACAGCTTGGGCAGGCTGAGCATTTCTGTTTTCCACTTTGTCTTCGACTTTGTAAACTGATCTTGTAGTCAAAAACAATACATGATGACTTGGAAACATATTCCATAAAGTGTTTAGCCTGTTCACAAAGAACAGGTTCTGTTCACAAAGAAGAGAACACTATAAAAATGCCCAAGCTGCTCAACAGTGTAGAGCAGCGTAGACAGTTTATGTCCAGCCTGTTCAGCAGACAGAGTAGCTTGGACAAACTGTCTAAGTTGCAACACATGCAACATATAGAACAGCTTTAGACTGATATTGCAAATCATTTTCAGGTTTCAATAAGACATATAACAGGCCTTAAATTCAACCTTCAAATGCATCAACAGGTTTGATTATAAATCTCCCCCTCAGATGTAGAACAGGTTTGACTGAGGCCTTTTTGTGCCTAACAATCTCCCCCTATTTGCAATAACCAGTCCAAGCTGGTCTTATCAAAAATCACTATATATTTTACAGTACATTTGCTGAAATAAAATTACAACATTACAGTAAAGTAAAAGATCAGTTTATATATACACTGATTCTTGACTACACTAGAACAACACATGTTCTTACAAGAGTACAACTAATGTACTAATGTATTTTTCAACTAATGTAAAAGCAAAAATTACAACTTATGTAATAATGTACAACTAATGTACAGGATGTACAACTAATGTACAAGATGTTTGGACTGTTTGAGTTGGGAGCAGATAATGGCAAGCCTGTCCAACTGATGGACAGCTTCCATTCTTCACCTACCCAGATGGTAGATGGACTTCATATCAATGGAGAAGGATCCTGAACCATCCTTTCCAGTTCTTCCCTTGTATCCTCAAGTTCCTCAATTTCACTTCTGATAATCATGAACTTGGGATCATTGAGCTCTCCTCTTTCATAGAAGCCTCTGAGCTGATCCCAGATGGCTGCTCTCCATTTGCTAGACTGCCTGAAAGAAACTGCAAGTCTGAAGGCGGCAAGTTGTCTCAGATCAACTTTGTACAGTTCTGAGGCTCTTTGGAAGCATTTCTTCTGAGTTAGGGGATCTACAAAAAATGCCCCCAGCTCAGGTTCTTCTATAATCTTGCCATCCTCAAACTCTATTCCTTTAGGCAGACTATGATCAACTCCTTTTATTTCAATGGCATAGTCGCCCTGTTCAATCAGCGTAAGGAGTAGCTCCATTTCTGTATCCTTCTTTGTCCTTCTGGCCTTTATTTTGTGGTATGTCACAGAGACACCCTCTTTTACTTCTTTTGGAATCAGGCCCAGCTCACTTACTCTCTCCATCAGCTTCTTGATGTATGCCCTAATAGTCTTAGCCGTTTCTGACTTAGACTGGCTCAGGGCAACTGCCAGTTCCACCCATTCCCTGTATCCCATCTGTGCAACATCAGTGTGATCGTAGGATTCCATTTCAGGGCTTGTTGCACCCAACCTGGTGATCTGAAGCTTCCACTGTGTGCCTTTTCTTGAAATAGGAACAGCTTTGACAATCGCTTCCTTGGCAAGCCTTCTAGTAGCAACATCATGAAATTTCTTTCTAGCCAAGTTGTCAAAGTGGAATTTGGCTCTGGCAGAGGGTACTTGAGTCTTGGTCACAGAGACCTGATCACCCTGTGCTTTTTCTCCCTCCTTTTTTCCTGCTGATTCCTTAGCAGCTTCCATTAATTTCTTTTGCACCTCCAAGGTAGACATTTTAATTTTCTTTGCTTCTTGGAGTGCAAAAGATTTAGCAGCTTTAGCAGATTCTTCTTCTTTTCTCAATTCCTCCAGAGCTTGAAGTTGTTCTTCTCTAAACTCAAAGTACTTGTGCATAGGAAGACCCATCTCTTTAGCCCTGGCTTTGTGAAACTTAAGATCAGCTGCTTTCTACTGTTGTTGATCAATGGCTGCTTTTTCTTTTCCTTTAGCTGCTGCTGTAGTGACAGCAGCCTCAGGAATTTCTTCTTCTTCTTCTTCTTCTTCAGTTAGAATTAAGTGCCTCCTTTTACTGCTAGGCCTGTCCTCAGGAATGACTTCCTCCCCCTTAGACTGAGCAGGGTTTGGAGAGACAGCCTGAGTAGGCATAGCAGCGTGAGAGGCACCTTCACCTGTACCTGTAGATGTCCCTGCTGGTTGACCAGTGGGAGTTGTAGGTACTGCTTTCTCCTTAGGAGAAGAGGTTTTCTCCCCCTTAGACTTAGTCTTCGAGGCAGATGACTTCTCCCCCTTTGAAGGAGATGGAACAGCACCTTCAACACCTGGTCTGCCTGAAGACACAAAGTCAGCAGGCTTACCAGCAGTTTTGGCAGCAGGTTTGGGGCCAACCAGGCTTGTCACTAAGAAAGCCAGTTTGTCCTTAACCTCTGCAAGCTGGAAAAGACAGGCCTGAAGAGAAGAGGTTTGGGAATCAGCAAGAGTGGTCAGCTTAACAATGTTTTCTCTATCAGAAGCTGTGAACAACAGACTTTGAAGCTGTGCAAGATGAACTTCAAGAGTATCTTGCACATCAGCAAGGTCTGAGGACACAGTATTTGATAGAGAGACAATAAGAGTGTTCAGGCTGGCCAATGTGTTAGGAAGGGTAGTTTGGCAAGAAGTGAGGAGAGATGACAGCTGTTGTGAAATGGCTGCCATAGAGGACACAGAGTCCTGTTGTAAGGAGAGGATAGAAGAGAGAGAGTTGGATACAGTTTGCAGCTGTGCAGTGAGTGCAATCAGCTGTGAAGAGTTGTCAGTATGGGAAGGGACTGGGAAGGATTCTTTGAACAAATCAAAGAAGCCTTGGAGCTGCTCAGACACAGAGTCTGAGATGATGGATGGTAGGGAGTGCATGGTGTTTTCCAAAGAACCAACTTTGTTGGTCAGCAAAGAAAGCTGATCCTTCAAAGGCAGGTCTTTGGGAGATGGTGGTGTATGGGTGGATTGTTTGGAGTGGATAGATGGAGAAGATGATGATGAGGCTGGTGTTTGAGGATGTGATGGAGAGGGAAGAGGGACCTGGGACAGAAGCTCCATAGCCTGGGCAAAAGTAAGATGGCCCAGGTTGGAGGGATCAAGAGGTCCTTCAGCAGCGGCTGTAGCTGCATCACCAGGAGAAGGGGATGATGTTTGGGGCCTTTCAGATGCTGCTTGTGTTGCAACACCCTCATGAAGACCAGTGGTGGTTCCCTCTGCAGTGCCTTGGTCTAAAGGCACCTCATCATTGGGAGATGGGATATTCATTTCAACATCAGCAGTGGTGAAATCTACTGATGGAATGTGCATAAAGGGAGCAGCCTCACCAGAGGGATGGTATGATCCCTGAGGTTCATCAGCTTGGGTTGTTGGTCCCTCAGCAGCTGTTTGGTGTAGAACAGCTGTATCATGGGGAGCAGAAGTTTGAGGCTGAGCTGCTGATTGGTCTATATCGGCAGCGTGGACACCTCGTGCAGACTCAAGGTGTGAGAAGATATGAGTGGGAGACAATGTGGACACAGTATGGAGTGGAGAGGACTCCTGTCTTTCAATATCCTCAGCCTGTTAGGAGGCTGGGATAGTTGATGTGGGTATCTCCGTTTGTACAACTGGTTCCTGTTGGGAGGAACCAGAGGGTCTAGGCTGACTCTGGGTAGACTCAGATTGGAGTGAAGCAGGCTCCAAATGAGCTGAACCTGCTCCCAAAATAGGAGAGGCAGCTGGGGTTGCTTCTTTTTCAACTGAACCCTGTTGAGAGGGAACAGAGGAGGTGGTTTTGTGGGCTGGTTTCTTTTTGGCTAATGATTTGCGTTGGTAATGGATGGATGATGTGGGTGATTGTGGAGTAGGAAGAGGATCTGTTTGGACAGGATGTGAGACTGGGCTAGGAACAGTGGGGCTGGCCTGTTCCATAGTCTCTTGTGCCACAGAGGCACCAGCCACAAAGGCTTCAGGCTCAACACATGAACCAGGGTGAGGAGTCTGCTCTTCCTCAGCCACAGAGGCTGAAGGAACAGACTCAGACTGAGCTGTTTTGGCCTTCTTTTTCACAGGCCCAGCTTCAGTTGCCAGGGTCCTTTTGACAAGCTTGGACCTGGCTTTGGATTTTCTGGTGGGAGCAGTCTCTGGATCCACCCTCACAGTAGAGGGTCCTTCCACCAAACCTAGCAGCCTCCTCATTGGTGTGGATAGAGGAGGCTCATTCTGCAGGACTGGAGTATAGAAAACTCTATTCCCTATAACTGGGAATGCAGCAGTCTTAAGAAGAGGCTGAGAGTTATAGAGATGCTCACCACATACATGCTTGAAAATGAGGCTCAGAAACCTGGGATATCGAACAGCAGCTGGTCTTGACTCTTGTTGCACCAGGTTCCTCATATTCACAAAAATCCATTTACCCATATCAAGGGTAGTCCCATCCACGAACTGTAGGGCGATAGGAACTTCATCTCTGCTGAGTTGGTCAAATGAACCAACTTTGCTTCCAAAACACATCACCACTGAGGCGAATAAGAAGCTGTAGGTAGGAGAGAGGTCCTTCCTGAACAGTGTTGCTCCTATTTTGGGTTCTGCCACACCACAGAAGCGTAGCAGATTGCCCATTTGATCATTTTCAGCTTGGGCTTATCGTAAGTTGCAGCAGTTGGTAGATGTAGCACCTCCCTGAGCAGATCAGAACTAATCTCAATGGTCTGAGTCCCATTGAGAATAGTACCTTGGATGACTTTGGTTTCTGGGTTGTAAGCACAGGTGTACCAAAACTCATATACCATCTCCTGGTACAGGACACCAGGAGATGCAGTCATCGCGTAGTTCAACGGATGAACTTGAAGGAACTCCACCATTTCTTCATAACCCTTCCCCACATAGTTTTTGGGAATGGTTAAGTTAGCAATGTAGTTGGTGGGTTTGATAGTCAGCATTGTGGTGACTGACGAGTATATGACAACGTCCTCACCAACGAACACTGGGAGAAAGGGATTAGGTCTGTGAGCCATTTGGGAATTTTTGAGGTTTCAAGAAGCAAAAGACACTTAGTCGATTTTTAGGGTTCTTGAGGATTTCTGGAAATGATGAGGAAGACGAAGATGAAACAGTATGTAGGTATTTATAGGATTTGAATGGTCGTGTGTATGAGAGAGAAAAGATTTGGGCGGTTTGATTTGAAATGTTAGTTGACGGAAAAACGGAACGGTTGTCCATGTCAGAACATTTGTCAGACCACTTGACCTTTTTAATCACTAACACACGTAACCCACATTATCCGCAGTAAATAAGTTAAATAAAACATAATTTAAGTAACTTAATTATGAAGAAAGGTAATTAAACTTCTGGTCTACGCTGTTGGTCAAGCCTGTGATGATCAGGGTCACCACAAGGTTCTCAGTCTTCAAGCTGTTCTCCCTTCAAACTGTGCCTTCAGCCTGCTCTCTTTTGTAAGAACAGGTTGTGTTCAATAGTTGAATAGGTTACAAGACAATGGCTTGTAAGACAGTGTGAAGAAGTGAACAGGTTGAAGATTGGACCATCAGAGCAGGCTGGACGAATAAACTGTTTTTGTTCAGCCTGTTGTATGCTCAAGCTGTTCAAGTTTTTCAGACAAATGACTAAGTACAGAACATGTATAACCTGTTCTGCCTAAGCTGTTCAGAGAAACTTGAGCAGTGTGAAACACACAAATTCTTAGACCTTTGAGAAACACTTAGTCACTCTTGTTTAACATGCCCAACTTGCTGACAAGGTAATTAACCTTGTTTCATCCAGAGGTTTGGTGAAAATGTCTGCAAGCTGTTCATTTGTGGAAATAAAACTTACCTCCACATTACCTTTCTGAATGTGATCTCTGATGAAGTGATGTCTGACTTCAATATGCTTTGTTCTTGAATGAAATACTGGATTGTTGGAGATGGCTATGGCACTTGTGTTATCACACAGAAGAGGATTTTTCCTATACACAAGGCCATAATCTTCAAGCTGATGCTGCATCCACAGAATCTGCCCACAGCAGCTTCCAGCAGCAATATACTCCGCTTCAGCAGTAGAAGTGGACACTGAGTTCTGCTTCTTGCTACTCCAACTGATCAACTTTCCACCAAGAAGTTGACACCCACCTGTTGTGCTTTTCCTATCTAACCTGCAGCCTGCAAAATCAGAATCTGAATAACCTGTTAGCTCAAGGCTTGAGTCTTTGGGATACCAAAGACCCAAACCTGGTGTAACCTTTAGGTACCTGAAGATTCTTTTGACAGCAGCTAGATGAGATTCCTTTGGATCAGCTTGGAATCTAGCACATAGACAGGTGGCAAACATAATATCAGGTCTGCTAGCAGTTAAGTAAAGCAAGCTCCCAATCATGCCTCTGTAAGCTGTTACTGAAACAGCTTTGCCACTAGCATCAGCATCCAATTTTACATTGGTTGCCATTGGGGTTTTAATAGGAGAACTTTGATCAAATTTGAACTTTTTCAAAAGATCTAAAGTGTACTTTCTTTGATTTATAAAAATTCCAGTTGAGGTTTGTTTAACCTGCAATCCTAAAAAGAAAGTTAGTTCTCCCATCATACTCATTTCATATTTAGATTTCATGAGTAATGAAAATTTTTTGCATAACTGCTCATTAGTAGAACCAAATATTATGTCATCCACATAAATTTGAACAAGCATAATATCAGACTTCACCTTCTTTATGAACAGTGTGGTATCCACTTTACCTCTGGAGTACCCATTGCTCATAAGGAATTCAGTAAGAGTGTCATACCAGGCTCTAGGGGCTTGTTTGAGACCATAGAGAGCTTTGTCCAACTTATAGACAAATCCTGGGTGTTGTTCATTTTCAAAACCTGGAGGCTGCTTGACATAGACTTCTTATTGCAGCTTCCCATTCAAAAATTCAC